>CAJHNH020003344.1:62500-72247 GCA_905116865.2 Candidula unifasciata
CTGCTTTCATGCCTGCCAGTCTGTTTGTTTGTCTGCTTTCATGCCTGCCAGTCTGTTTGTTTGTCTGCTTTCATACCTGCCAGTCTGTTTGGCTGTCTGCTTTCATGTCTGCCAGTATGTTTGTCTGTCTGCTTTCATACCTGCCAGTCTGTTTGTCTGTCTGCTTTCATGCCTGCCAGTCAGTTTGTCTGTCTGCTTTCATGCCTGCCAGTATGTTTGTCTGTCTGCTTTCATACCTGCCAGTCTGTTTGTCTGTCTGCTTTCATGTCTGCCAGTCTGTTTGTCTGTCTGCTTTCATACCTGCCAGTCTGTTTGTCTATCTGCTTTCATACCTGCCAGTCTATTTGTCTCTCTGCTTTCATGCCTGCCAGTCTGTTTGTCTGTCTGCTTTCATGCCTGCCAGTCTGTTTGTCTGTCTACTTTCATGCAAGCCAGTCTGTTTGTCTGTCTGCTTTCATGCCTGCCAGTCTGTTTCTGTGTTTGTCCCAGTGTCAGGTAATTACCTAGCCTGTACAGGTCGTTTTAGCCACACGCCATGTTTTTCTTGGGCTCTTTCTGGTTTTTCTAGACAAATTTACGTTCAGCAGTTTGCCATTGCTCGCTAAACGTTCGGTGCTTTATACAGCCGTTAAAATATAAAGTGATTTTCAGCTAGATAGCCTGAAGGTAAATCGAGCTGGATATAACGGAATAAAGAAAGCCGTGCAGAAACCCATAAACAAGGAGGCTTAAAATGAAAATCCTAAAAGTGTGACATAAATTACAATAGCCATGTCATTATGTTGTAACCTGTCAGTACTGTTTATAAGGATGTGAAGAGTGTTAAGCATGTGCCATCACGGTACAAACACCAACACTTTGACCAACTTTACCGACAGTTTCGAGCATGTGTTTTCCAGCACATTCAGTGCATTTTATTGAAAAAAAAAAAATCTTGAACTACAAGCAGCCATCAGAGCAGCCGGTTAAACATCCGACTGGTTCGAGATGCAAATGGGAGTGAGGCAAGGTTGAATTCTCTCACCAGACCTTTTCAGTATATACTCAGAAAACATAATGAGAAATGTCAAAAGTGAGCAGACTTGTGACAGTTATGAACCGCTCATAATTGGTAGCCACCCCTATTCCGGAACTTCGCTACGCAGATGACACAGTCTTCCTTTCGAACAGTGCAGTGGGAATAGAAAAGTGAATCATGTCTGCACTGAAGCACAAAGAAGATCAAAACCTACTTTTGAATTTAAAGAAAACGAAAATAGTGTCAAAAGACATAACTCGCTGTCACCCAAAATAACAATACATGATGAAACAGTTTAAAATGTCATAAAATTTGAATATTTAGACCCTAAAACAAGTAGGAGAGGAGGCTGTTCGACTGAAGTCAAAAGAAGGATGGCCATAGCAATGCACAGATTAAACAGCATTAAAAGTCCAATGTTAAGCACCAGCAAAAATATCAAGATTAAAATTTTGAGAGCATGCATCTTCCCCGTAGCAACATACGGATATTAGTCGTGGACTTTCTTCCAGTCCTTAAGAAAGAAAATTCGGTCTTTTGAGCTGAAATGCTATGGACAGATTCTCAGAATTTCGTGGACAAAGAAGACGAGAAATACTGACATATACAAAATTTTGAACATCACGGGAGATTGGCTAATGAACAACATCATATCTCAAAAGCTGAACAATTTTGGTCATATCAAGCACCAGGGCGGATTGGAAAAATAATAGCACAAGGTATGGCAGCAGGAAGGAGTGGCAGAGGCCGACCAACACGGAGATAATCTAATTATGCTCTGAAAGGATACACATATTTTATCTTCTTGATGTTGAAGGTGTGTCGTTGGCAGATCTCTTTGATGTTTTACCGTGCTCCTCCTTGAATATGAAAGTTCTTGGGGCAGGAGAACTAACCAGAGACCGAGTTATTTTTTATTCAGACCGTGATGAGAGCGACGTTCTGCAAATGACCTGCTACATGATGATGACCCACAGTTTTGTTTTTTCTTTGTCAGCATTCCGAGCACTTGAAGTTCACTGATGTAGATATCACCCGACTTCATTCATCTCTCTTGTTGGCCTTCTCTTTCCAGTTGGTGACTCTAGTTGTTTCTAGGTCTGCGTGGATATTATCTCTCCATCGTCTTCTTGGTCTGTCTCGTGGTCTACGACCATTTGGCTCGCTTGTGTAAACAGTTTTTACCTCTCTGTCATCAGAAATCTTCTTCGTTTTCTTCGCGTTTCCCAGCTGTAAACTCCGGCAAAATGTTCTGGTTGTTCGTTTACTTCTGGACTGCAGTCCTGTTCCAGAACCTGAGTGTTGCATGTGCATCCATTTGACAGATCTGGCTAATTTTATGCAGACTGTTGGTTCCTTGTCTGTTAGGCAGATGCACTCTGACTTCGAATGAAGCTCCCAATTAGTCGACTATTACGACATGCTTTTGGGTAGGCAGTGGGTCTATTCTTGTTTCCCCTATAAAATGGCCCCGAAACCCACACAGAAATCATCAGAAATTATCTACGTTCGCCCTAGCCATTTGCGCCTATTAGCCCTCGCGATGCCAGTGATCAATCGGGATTTAAATAGATTAATAAATTTGTTGTTTTTTTCCCTATCAGTTCCCAGCTGTTTGCTACTTTAATGGATCCAAAGATTTGCTGTGAAACTGTTTTCAAAAATATTTAATAAGGCTTCATCGCTGCTGGTTGTGCTCGAAGTTTTAGAGCCACATAAAACAAGAGGTCATATCGACGTTTTGATCTTGGTGTTACGAAACAGAGACTTTCAGTTTAGCAGATGTTGTTGGGCATAGTATACTTAATTTCTAAATTGTATTCTAGATTGTATTTCTTCTCTCCTTAGCATGTTAGAGCAGTTGAAGTTTGCACTCTTTTCTTATATGCTTCCGTTCGTTTTATCTTCATATTATCGATTTGTATTTGGCCAGAGTTTTTTGCCGTTCCCTGTCTTGTTATTATCATGTATTGTGTCTAATCTTGATTTATAACTCGTCCCCATTATTAAGCTGCTTTCACTAAGAGACTCAGTGTTTTTGCTGTCTCTAGTTCATTTTCCCGAGTGATTTCACTGTCATCTGCATACCCAAATATTTTAGAAGTTTCTCCATCAGTATAATACTCTGTCACTTTTCGTACAATTGTCTCTTATCATCGTCAGGTGCCTTGCCTACTGGCGTGAGCGATCATTCCTCTCCACAATCCGCGATCTCCTGTAGCTTGTATCAGTTCGTGTGCTGACACACCTCCATGCCGTACAACAAGACTGCCAAGAATCTTCTCTCGTTGTCTTCCTCTATCCACGACCGGCTCCAGCTGACGGGCCGTGCTGCTGGCGTCACCAGGTCGGGCTAACGATGCATTAAAGCAGCTGTTCTCAAACTGGGGGCCTAGTCACCCTGGGATGCCGTAAGCTGATGCTAGGGGTGCCGCAGCATAATCAAGAAAAGTCGGCTAAAAATTGTGAAATTATTAGAGAAGGCATGTAGATACTTCAAAGTTAAAATTTAAGTTGTTTACTTCGCCATTGTCAAAAATAGTTTATTTCCTGTTTGAGAACCGCTGCTATTAGCCTGACTTGGTGACGTCAGCAGCACGGCCCGTCAGCTGGAGCCAGCCGTGCTCTATCCCTCCTTCTACAGATTTTTCAAGCGGTCATAACATGTTCCATTTCCTTCCTTTCTTATAACATGGCCGAAAAATTATAACAGTTTCCTTCTGATGTCTCTACAAGATCAAAATAACTGTGAACAGATCATCGCCTTGCTTTAATCCAGATGTTATTTGAAAGCATTCTATAAACTGTTTCAATGTTCAATGTCATATGCCTTTTTAAAAATCCACAGTAACCCAAGCGCATATATCTCTTCTAAACTTTACAATTTGCATTAAAATGAATATTGTCCATGCTCTAGAAGCAGCTTTTAATTTCGCTTTAAAAAAAAAATTCTTTTTTTTTTTAATTTGTTTACTTTTTTTATATTATGAATAACATTTACAAGAACGGGAAAAGGGAGGGGCGGCGTGGTGGTGTTTGGGGGGGGGGGGGGGGGAGTGTCTAGTGTTTAGGGTCTGTCAAGGTGTGGATTCGGCCGTGCCCGACAGTCAGTTAGTCAAGTGTAGTAGGTTTCAAAACGGCCTGGCTCTATGTGCCTGACAATGTGGTCACGGGCTGTTTGGAAAAAAAAGTTGAAAATTGTCCTAATATAGGACGCCAGTTTTCGTTATTTAAAGCGCCCCCCCCCCCCACACACACACACACACGACGATAAACCGAAAGAAACATCGATGAAAGAGTCTACTGGCAAGCAGCATGAACCTGAAGATAGACACAATACAGAAATGAACAGAAGGCTTTCATCAGGAAGCATCAAAACCAAAGAAGACCGAAGAAAACAAGCTCAATACGGAAAGTGAGGGAAGAGATAAGAGAGACGACAGAGAAAACAATATCCACAGATACCTAATAGCCAGATCCAAAACGCAAAGTAACACAAAGGACGCCAGACAAAGATGAGAAGGAAAAAAAACAACAGCAAAGATGGAAAGACAAAATTACATAAAGGTCCTTGTAAGGACTAAGTACTATTACATCATAGAAGCCAAGACAGCAGAAAAACGTGAAGAGGAATAGAAACCAGACTCCACCAATCAGAAAATGGGAATCACAAGACGACGAGCGGATAGGACAGAACTAAAATGCACTATACAGATGTCTCCTACCATAGTCAAGAACGAAAAAAGAGACACAATTAGGAAATAGAAGACCCTTGCCTCCAGATCAGGTATCGAACAACTTTATACAAGGAAGAAACAACATCAGTCAAACCTTTTAGAACAACATAACCAAATGGAACCGAAGGAAACCATATTCAAGCAAATCAAAGTTAACAAAGGTCGCAAATATAGGCAGCAGCTACATAGCTAAAAAGCCTGAACGTGATCAAATTATTCTTTTTGTTTTTTCAAGAAGCAAGCTAGCAAGCACCCCCCCCCCCCACACTCGGGCTGTTGTCTGAAGCACTAATATAACCTACCGGGGTTGAACAGGGTTTCCGTGACTTGCGCCGGGTGATAGTGGCTCTTTGTGTCACCGGGTGTTTGTCGCCCGCTGAGTCGTCTTGGTGAGACTGAACTTCATTCATCCACCAGTCTGTAACAGACCCTATTATGAATTAATCAAGTAACAGAAAGTATATTGATCGGCACTCATAGAAAGAGGTAGAAAGATAGAAGAACACACTAGACAACATGAAAATCGAAAGCTATAGTTACAGACCCTATACCGTTTTGTGGCTTCCTACTCTATAGCACAGCGGTTAGATGTTTGCCAGCTTCCTTAAAGATCTTGGGTTTAAATCCATAGCGAGGTGCTGTTTTAATAAGTCTATTCTACGTCCTGAAGGGTTTCCCTCTGTGTATTCATGTTTATTAAGTATAATCCGTTTCAGAAGTCTTGCACAACTTTAAAATCTGCAACTCGGTAACTGTCGGTTTTATGTTATTTCAAGTATATTATTATATTTATATACCACAATGTATATTGTTATTGTTATAATTATTATTATTTTGCTGCTAAGAAAGGATTAGGTCCAACCAGCCCCTCCCCACACCTTTTGCCCAAAAAAAAAAAAGATTGTCAGGCGTCGGGGAGGTGAATGTTTTGGGAGAGCGAAGTATCGTGGGGGAGGGAAGTATCGTGGAGAAGGGAAGTATAGTTGGGGAGGGGTGTATCGTGGAGAAGGGGAGTATCGTGAGGGGAGGGAAGTATCGTGGAGAAGGGAAGTATCGTGGGGGAGGGAAATATTGTGGGAGAGAGGAGTATCGTGGGGAGGGAAATATCGTGGGGAAGGGGAAAATTGTGGGCGTGGGGAGTGATGGCTGAGTTCCCACTGTTCTCTTAATTTATCCAATTGTCTGTCTGTCTGTCTGTCTGTCTGTCTGTCTGTCTGTATGTCTGTATGTCTGTCTGTCTGTCTGTCTGTCTGTCTGTCTGTCTGTCTGTCTGTCTGTCTGTCTGTCTGTCTGTCTGTCTGTCTGTCTGTCTGTCTGTCTGTCTGTCTGTCTGTCTGTCTGTCTGTCTGTCTGTCTGTCTGTCTGTGCGTGCGTGCGTGCGTGCGTGGGGGTGGGTGAGTGCGTGGGTGCTGTCTGTGTGAGTGGGTTGGTGGGTGTGTGTGTGTGTGTGTGTGTGTGTATGTGTGTGTGTGTGTGTGTTGATGTTTGGCATGCAGTATGTTAATATTCTTGTTCTTGTAAGACATCTTTTTTTAATGTAAACAAACACGTAGTTCTCATATTGCTTTCTTTGCAGTATTAAAAAAAAAAAAAACACACACACCCACAATAAAAAATAGACACCGATTCAAAACAAACAGTTAGCATGCTTAGAATTACCTAAGTAATCGAAAATTTTCGAAACATTAAACTGGCCCCTTTTCTTATACGTTTTACGCTCATGTGGTTATCTCCTACATCAGCGTCCTGTCATGTAAATGAACACTTCTGATTGTATGCCGAATAAGCTATCAAAATAACTCCACGCATCGCTGCACCACGCATCGCTGATTTTCGAACAATCTTCAGATGTGTGTCGGTTACTCTGTATTCTAATTTTTAGGTGTATACAAATTATTGGCTAAATAAATGTCAAACAAATTAGACGCTTAAAGAAAACAAGGTACAACTAACGATTCCGTGGCCGTTCATTCATGCTTTCTGACCTTTCACGCTCACGACTCTTAGTTACAGGAGTGTCAGATTGTATTGTCTTTAACACTGTCACCGTCGATGATGCCTGTTGTATATTATATGATGTGACCTCTTTTAACGACCCCAGATGATCTAGAACTCTGCATAACACCAACCCCCACCCACCCCACAGCCTTAGCCTACGTCCCACGAGAGTCTACAGCCTACGTACCTTGCTTTCAGAACTGTTAACATTTTGCGGTCTGGTCTTCTTGTCGGTTGTCACCGCTGACAACTAAAGTAAATTCATGTTGTACTTGAAGTCCCAGAAGGCTAGAATATACGCCATGTCGCCGGCCGCTCAGAGGACAACGTGTACCCGGCCGCTCACGGGACGCCTAATATAAACAAAACAGAACGCAACGTGACTCCCTTTAACATAGAAAAGCACGTGTGAAAGTTTAGCAATCATAAATAAAAGCCTAATTATTGCTCTGTATGGACAGGAATCGTTACTTGAACCGAAAACAGAAGCACTTTTGCAATCGTAAATTATCGGACCATAAGGACAAGGAAAAATCTAAGGCTTTATTCAAACATGTCGTGTTATCTTTACAAGAGTTTTAGAGATATTTGTTAAAGTTTGACGACAGGAGTTTTAAATCGTACTATAGTCTCGGCATCTAGGTCGGCTCAGGCTAAAATAGATATCTGACCCTTAGCCTTTGCTGTTAGCTATGTTAGGTTATCACACTCGACGTCACTGCACATTGGGCATTCCCATGCATCTTCAGTCCTCTGATGTAGCAGCCACTCCAGGGTTCTTCTACTGATCCTCATAAAATGAGGGAGCCTCACCGAAAATTCGGAGGCATTCAAAATATCCATGGTGCTAACAGAGCCGTCTTAACAGCATTTTGGGCCTCTGGACAAAACAGTGTGCTGGGACCCCTACAGCAACCACTCACATAAATGTAATTGTTATGTATGGCAATTCACATGA
The DNA here is from genome assembly GCA_905116865.2 of Candidula unifasciata. Lineage (NCBI taxonomy): Eukaryota > Metazoa > Mollusca > Gastropoda > Stylommatophora > Geomitridae > Candidula > Candidula unifasciata. The sequence continues at coordinate 70,212 of CAJHNH020003344.1, forward strand.
CATACAATATTCGGATGGGGCCTCTATGCTCGTGGGACCCCGGGAAAGTGCCAATCGGGCCCTGCTTTAAGTAAAGAAAGAAAAGTAAAGATCCCTTTTCACGCCATTAGGCGCATCGGACATACGGAAGAGCACCCATATTTTTACAGACCAATTGACACTAGGTGGGCAAATTTGGTCAGCATTACGCCGGCCCTCTTTACTTCCCAAGGACATACATCCTGGTACCCATTTTAGGCTGGGTCGATCTGCGACGCCCCATACCACGATACAAATCCACGCAGCCAGCAGTGGGTTTCGATGTGAGTTACCAGTAGGACTCGAAAAGATAAACCACAAACTCCGCCATCTGCGTTCAGAAGGCTCAGTAATTTCTCAGCTACAGCTGGTCTAAGAAGCAAGATCAGACGGACCAGCCCACTAGGACTGCTCTTTACTTACAGCAGCTTCCGCAGCCTGCTTTGTTCATAACGATGCATGGGAAACGCATGGTCTCAGCAATACTGACCAGGTCTTGCACTATAAAGCAGAGGCAGGTGGGTTTTCTTAGTCATGCTCACCATTGCCAAGGGTTGAGATTCCCATGCCTCCACTGATCACAATGGAACATTATCTTCTGGAAAAACAACAACACGCCAGCTACAGTTACACAAGAAGTCAGAGTGTGTTTGGCTGATAGGCGAGGAATGAGAAGTTTGCATACAAATATGCCCCACCTGTAAAACGGCAGTACACGCAAAACTAAGGCTTTAGAACTTGATGAAATCTAGAAGCGAATGAACAAACAGAACTTTCAACCAGCTACAGTTACACAAGAAGTCAGAGTGTGTTTGGCTGATAGGCGAGGAATGAGAAGTTTGAATACAAATATGCCCCACCTGTAAAACGGCAGTAAACGCAAAACTAAGGCTTTAGAACTTGATGAAATCTAGAAGCGAATGAACAAACAGAACTTTCAACCAGAGTTTACAGCTAGTAAACTCGAAGAAGAAGAAGAAGAAGAAGAAGAAGAAGAAGAAGAAGAAGAAGAAGAAGAAGAAGAAGAAGAAGAAGAAGAAGAAGAAGAAGAAGAAGAAGAAGAAGCAGCAGCAGCAGCAGCAGCAGCAGCAGCAGAAACAAAAATATCACCAGCAGCAGAAGGAGCAGGGGGACCCAAGACTGGTTACAATCATCTTAAAAAGGGTCGGATCCTTTTTTTCTTCTCTCCTTTGAAACACACAACAAACATATCCAATATAGAATAAATGAAGAAATTCATAACAGTATTGCTTTAAATAAATTGAAATATTGTAAGAGGAACAGAATAAGAAATCCCCTAAAAAAAACTCAATGGTCTGTTGTTGTTTTTTTTAAAAGTTGAAAACACAGCTTAAACACATAAATAGTTTTAATTACATATGCTAAGAAAGAGCTGGCAATTTATAGCATTTACAGTTAATATTTTAGTGTAGTTGTTGTTGGAGATCTATTTGTTTAAAAAAAAATTTATGAATGACATTATGTTTTGAATATGTGGGGTATGAAAGGAAGACTCTCCCACTCTCTCTCTCTCCCTCTCTGTGCGTGTGTGTGATAAAGAGAGAGAGAGAGAGAGAGAGAGAGAGAGAGAGAGAGAGAGAGAGAGAGAGAGAGAGAGAGATTGATCTATCAAATTATGAATCTACATATTGATATCTTGAATTTATTCCATTCTTTATTTCTTTTTTTTTTTAGGAACGCAAACTTTAATAGATTTAAGGGGAGGCCACCGTAAATAATTAACATTCCTAAATTTGAACGCAGGAACAGTAAGCGTTCTTGTTTCTCAACTCATCTATTTTATTTTTCTAGATATGTGGGGGAGAAGAAGAAGAACAAATAAAAAGACGAAGAAGCAAAAGAAGAAGAAGAAGAAAAGAGTAAGAATAATAATAATAATAAAAAGAAGAAGAAGAAGAGGAAGAAGAAAAAGAAAAAGAGGAGAGATTCGCGGCTGACTGAGACACACACACACACACACACACACACACACACACACACACAACGAACAAAAGAAG
>CAJHNH020003345.1:0-17500 GCA_905116865.2 Candidula unifasciata
AAATCCCCTGTCTTTGCTGTCTTCTGCCACAGACTGATGTTTGTCCATCTCCTAATTTGTTTTTTCCATCTACAGCTTGTTCGCTTGTTTTTGATCAGACGCACCAGAACCTAGGGGCTTGTTGTTTATTGTTTATTTAACCAGAATCTTCGTAGCCCATCGGACATGATCACAAGTGCTCTGTACACTTTGTCTCCAAGTGTTTTTATGCTATCAACTCCCATTCTGTTCTGGTTGGTGTAACGACGGGTGGCTCCCGCGCGGTTTGTCCTGTCTCGCTGCTCCAACGGGTACACCCCGGGTAGGTAGTCTATTCAGTGCAAAAAAAAAAAAAAAAAATGATTTTTCACGAAAGTGAAAACCTCACAACGCTTTGTCTCTCGTATGGCATTGATGATGTCTAAGCATTGATGATGTCTAAGCTTTGATGTGGCTAAGCTTTGATGTGGCTAAGGTTTTCTTGAGTCCAAACATTTTTGTGCGTGCGCGATGGGGGAGGAGTGGGGGAGGTGGAAATCCCCATCCCTAATATTTTTGTAAAAAGATAAAGAGACCCCCCCCCTTTCCCCACCTTCCCGCCTCCACCGCCCTATATCCATACAAAGAAACTCTCTTTAAAAGTGGTTGTTTATGCATTCCTTATATTTCATGTCCAGGAATCAACAATCTGCATACAGATAAGTCAGAACTGTAAAACGAATATGCACGCAACACTCAGGGTCTGGAACAAGACTAACGTCCAGAGATGGACGAACAACCAGAACACTCTGCTGGAATTTACATCCGGTGATTAGTGATTAGAAAGGACTATCATCGCAGCACTCTGGACAGATTAATAGGAGCTCTGATTTCCTCCTCCAAAGCTCCACAAGTGTAAAACGACTGATGACGCCTGTTATTTTTGGTTAATGAAAAGTCTTGTCCCCTTTGTGAAATGTTCCTTTCTTGCAGCTCCAGGCTGCACCCCCATGTCCATCAGTCTAGACAGGGATACGGAGTCATGTCCTTTGGCGTGCTCCTCGGTACGGTAAGTGCAGTGCATGGCATTGATAACATCACTTCTGTCCAGTACTAGACCAGCCATAGCAACCGCAGTATCAGCAAGATAGTCTGCACGCTCGTTCCATTGAACACCCGCATGACCTGGCACACAGTTGAAGGTTAGGGCAGCTATTCGTGAAGTGCTTAGTGTTACAATACATTCTTGCCTGATAAATCCAGCTTGGATTTCTGAGCATATTCATCGAGTCACTAAGAATGCGTTTACAACCGGTGAATGTGAAAAAGAAAAAGAACAAAAGGAGGGACCGACCTCATGAAACCTCGCAGACGATTTGGAATTCTTGCGCGCTCTGTTGATCATTAATAAAAATATTATTAATGTTAATAATAACAAGGATGATGATGATGATGGTGTTAATAATGATGGCAAAAATAATAAAATTTCTGAAATAATATGACATTTACAGACACATGCTTTTAAGGAGAATTTACACATCATTTGACAATGTGCAAGTTCACTGTGTTGTGTATCTCTATAAATGTCAGTACTTTTTCACAACTTTTTTTGGAGGGACCATTTCTATTCTGTTTGTAATGGTATTTCACCTCTGCCGTCATCTCTTATTAATGTCCCTGCTATTTTGCTTGTTCTAATATCAGCATAAAATTTCACCAGTTGTCAAATGTATCATTTAAAAAACAATCTTTTCATAATGTGACAAAAATCAAAATGTTGATCTTCTCTTTCAGACGTCTGTGATATGTTGCATGTGTGTCTTAACCTCTTTCAAAACATTTAGAACAATTATGGCCGTCCAATGAATTGTTAAAATCCTTCACAGCTATTTGGTTTCATGTTGGTTCCAATAACACTGTAAATTATTGCCCGAAATTTGTTTGAAAACCTGTTATTATTTTGTCCTACTGCTTATGTCGTAAAGCATCGTAACTTGTATTAATGCCATACTGCGTTTCTGAAGTGTCTCTTTTACTCCGTTTACCCATGTTTATCTTGATCTACCTCTTGCCCTGGAGCCTGCTGATCTCATGCATTACGCTCCAGCTGCTGGCAGATTTGGTTACATTCTGACCAGATGACCAAATCACTCAATTCTTTGATGTTATGTTCTTTTTCTTGTTCTTCTTGTTCTTGTTCTTCTTCTTGTTCTTTTTCTTCTTGTTCTTGTTCTTCTTGTTCTTGTTCTTGTTCTTGTTCTTCTTCTACTTCTTCTTCTTCTTCTTCTTCTTCTTCTTCTTCTTCTTCTTCTTCTTCTTCTTCTTCTTCTTCTTCTTCTTCTTCTTCTTCTTCTTCTTCTTCTACTTCTTCTTCTTCTTCTTCTTCTTCTTCATTCGATCCCTTGAAATAAATTATCTATGTCTCCAATGTTGTCTATAGTATGTACTTCACTGTCTTTTGTATTTCACTTAGCGACCCGTAAAGTTTGACTTGCACCGACGTTTCTCTTAGCCAAAAGTTTTTGCCTTGATATGGTGTATTTGGGACAGCCTTGGAATACATTCTCTGTTGTCTTAGGTGCCAATCCACATGTTCACATGGTTGATTCCCCGATTTTAAATTCTATGTACATGTTGCTGCGAAGTCGATCGTATCCTGTTCGAAGGCGTAGAATAAAGACTTGCTATGTGTGTCCATAATATGGTAATCGTCTTGAGCCGGTTTTAGTGGCTTTCTGGATAATTTGATTATTCTTTTCTTTTGCTGATATGAGACTGGTACGTAAGGTTGTTTTTAATCTGCACCTTCCTTAGTTAGTTTATCAACTCTTTCATTTCATGATGTTCTATGAAATCATTTACTGGTACTATGTCTATCACCGTTCTTACTTCTTTATTGGTGACTCTCTCTTCTTGTTTTTTCCCTTGCGTTTCTTATACATCTCCTCTCAAATGCTGTAATTTTGTGTTTATACTTTTCAAGGGTGTTCGCTGTCTGGTATTAAAAGCGCAAAGCTGGTACGAAAAGCATTTATCAGCTGCTAGTTTGTATGTCGACAGTGTGTCACGGGGCCTTCACGGGAAGCAAAGAATAGTGACACTGCACCCTACCAGGCATGTCGTAAGAGGCGACTAAGGGTAGGTTTGGGCTTGAGGTTGGCTACTCCATCCTGTAAAAAACTATAGCCACAAAAACCAACCACGGCCTTTTCTATTTATTAGAGACGGCGTTGAACCAACCAACTATGGATAAGTCAAAAAGAGAAGCTAGTAAAACCCAGCCAACCAGATGAGTGGAGGCTCTTCAAATAGAAGAAGTATGACACGGTGTGGAGAAAGCCGTAAAGAGTCCGGATCGTCAACGTACCTCCTCTCAGCTAGGAAAACCTCCAGAATTGGCACCTGGAATATAAGAACTCTCTATGAAATAGGGAGAACAATGGAAGTAGCAAAGAAAATGTCGAGCGCCTGGGGGATAGAGAGGTAGAAGAAGAAAAAGAAGAAGAAGAAGAAGAAGAAGAAGAAGTTTGTATGCAAGTTGATATTTTGATAAGTTATGTTATTGGCCTTCTATATTATATTTTCTATTTCTCTGTCCAACCTCCATCACTTGTAAATGCATTACCTAGGTAACTAAACTCCTTAGCTTGTTTTAACATCCCTCCTTCAACTGTGATGATATGTTTAACTGGTTTTCTTATTAACTGTGGTATTTTATCAGATAAACATTTTACTTGTCATATTCTGTCGTTTTTCCATTGAAGTATTTTTTATCTGATGTTATCCTTATGTGGATTCCGGGGCCGTATTGTGGGAAAAACAAGAACAGACCCTCTGTCTCACCAAACAAGCATGTCGTAAGAGTCGACTAACTGGGAGCTCCTTTAGAGTGGGATGCATCTGTCTGAAAGGCAAGGAACCAGCAAAGTGCATACTTATAAGTGGAATCTGTAAAATGGATGTGCAGGCAACACTCAGGTTCTGGAACAAGACTAAAGTCCAGAGATGGACGAATAACCAGAATTTTCCGCTGGAGAACAACCGCTGAATATGAAGAAAAATCAGAAGAAGAAAAAAATCTGTGTGCCAAGTTACGCACAGATTATACTTGTTTCGGATCAACAAACTTCATCTATAAATTTAGATGTGACCTAATGATGCTAGTCCGAAATCTCGCTATGCCGACGACATAGTTGTCATTTCAAACTGTGTAAATGGAATACAACTTTAAATTGTGTCTGTTTAAAAAACACGGTGAAGATAAAAACCTGTTCCTAAAATACAAAATAATGACCATGGGCAAAACTTCCTGTCACCCAAAAATACAAATAAAACATAAGAAATGACAATTGAGACTATTTAGCAGAAGTCAAAATGAGAATGGCTATTATAATGCAAAGATTAAACAGTATTAAAAACATACAGTTAAGCGCCAACAAGGAAGTCGAAGCCAAAATCTGTATGTCATGCATGTTCTATATAGCAACATGCGGATGTGAGTCGTGGACTGCCTCGCAGTCATTAGGGAAAAAATTTGAGCATTTGACTGTAGTCAACTAAAAAAAAAAATATTAACATCCTAAAAGATCGGACAATCAAGGAAGACTGACTAGTAAATAGCATCTTGTCTCAGAAAGTGACATATTCTGACCATATTAAGAGCCACGGCGGGTAGCACGGGATCGTATCAGCGGGCATAGTAGCAGGACAGAGGGCCAGGGACCAGACAGCATGAAGATAAGCACAGGATATAAAGAACACCTTGGATTGTAAAGTACACCAAACGACAGATCTGGCGAGAGACTGAGTTTATTTCAGGCAGTCTGTGGTGAGAGCGACGTTCTGCAAAGGACTTGCTACATGATGACTGTGGTCGTTAGTTCTATAAAACGAGTGGTGCATTGTACATTATTTATATTATATTTTGAAAAAATGCGTACCCAGAATTTAGAAACTGTCCATGTTTGACACTGGTAGCATAAAGTTGCAATGAATGTGCTGTTTATAATCTGTCTTTTTGCAGTCACAGTTATGTTTGGATGTCTTAATAATGGTGACAAATGTTGTTCAACAGAACGCAAAAATTTTCGGTAGGCTGTATCATATGCCGTTTGTTTTGAATGGATGCAATAAAAATAATAGATGCCTATATGTAAATTAGAATGCAATGTATAGTATCAATCATTCCTCATCGCGCTTAGAGGCACATAAGGCAGAGACAAACTGCCAACACTCAATTCGATCCTGAGCCATCCAGTTTTGTCCATCGCATAGCCTTGAGTTCAGCCTCAAAGGTTCGCCTCCAAGCGCCTCATGACCTGCCTTTTCATCCCTGTCCATGTGGTGTCCATTGCATTGCCTGTCTTGACCGCCTCTCTTTCTTCATTCCGAGGACCTGTCCAATCCATTTCTGTCTTCGTTTTTTGATTTATTAATTTACATATTCTAAGTCTATCATTTGTTGTAATCTACAACTGCTGATTTTATTTATCTTCCTATATGAACCCCAGCAATTTTATGAAAAGTCTCCCCTCAAAACCTGTGAGCAAAAAAGAACGTATGGTAACATGAGAAGTCTCCCCTCAAAAACTGTGAGCAAAAAAGAACGTATGGTAACATGAGAAGTCTCCCCTCAAAATCTGTGAGCAAACAAGAACATATGGTAACAGGTTGTATTATATTTAAGAAAAAAACAATGAATTGTATCTTAAAAAAAAAACAAAAAACAAAAAAACACGGCAGTGTGTTGTCAGTAGCATGTATTTGTTTGTTCAATAGGCTGTATGAAAGGCTGAATAGAATATATCGTATGACCAGCAGTATATACTGTATGTAACATACAATATATGTTAAATAGAATACATTGTATAAATAAAAAAGAAACATTATATTTTAAATAGAATACAGTGTATGATAAACAGAGTGTTTTCTTCTTCTTCTTTTTTCACTTCTTTTACCATTCAGGTGTCAATAAAGGTGTAAAATTGTACTTCTTGCTCTTCTGGGAACCTCGACAAGGAACAATGTTGTAGAGTTGCTCTGATGTTATCGTTCTATTTTGTTCTTGATCTACCTCATGATCTATTCACCCCTTTTACTGTATGCGTTGTCTGGTTTGGCATTACAATGTATTTTCTAAATGGGCAAGCTTTTGTATTTGCTGTTGTAAGCAATTTAGTATCTGACTTCCTGTCCAGTAGAATATATCATGGTGGATGTGCTGACGTGAAAAAATTTATTGTTTGCCGATACAATTTCCCCCACTTCTAGACTGAGAGTCCAAACGTTCTGACGCCCAGGTACTGAATTGATTGTGTCGTACGACACTGTGAGCTGCTAATTTCTTGTAAAATGTTTTTTTGTTGTGAACGTGGCGGTTTCGTGTTGTGAACTGCACTGAAAATCGAAGACGGCTACTGATACTCGGAATGACGTGTCCGTTTGCAGTGTTGTGTAAGCAGATGGCGGCTTTCATGACTGACTGCTTGCATCAACAGTAAACTGCAATTCTGGTGGTAGTCTGTTAGTGTTGGCACACATGACGGCTGTCTAATAAATATACTTTGCGTACGCGGGCTTCAAGATTTAGCTGGTACTGTTGTAGAAGCAGTTGTGTAGTGACCTAGTTATGGTGAAGTTAAAACCTCGACTAACGACTTGAATAATTGTTCTGTGCCGACTTTTGCTTTTACGACATTGTTCCTGATTTTTTTGTTTTGTTTTTCTTTCTGGTAACTTTTGCAGCCTTTCTCAGACACCTCATTTCCATAGTTACTAACCCAAAAAAATGTATTGTATGTAAAATAGAATGTGTTGTGTGTTAAACAGAACATATTATGTATGCAATAGAACTTGGATTGGCACCTTTCCGTCTTTCCGGACGATAGTGTTATATTGCGCTATGAGGAGGCATGAGACTCACAGCCCATGGTGATGGTGAGTGTGACTAGAAAGACCCCGCTGTGTCAAGAAATGTCTTCCACAATGATGGCATGGGATTTCAGGACCATTGTTGACAATATTTGTGTTTAATCGGTTGCTTCTAAGACGCTCATCTCTTATCCTTTCTGCAATCATTTCTTCCTTCACTCCCATTCCCTTCGTGATATGCTTTTTCCACGCAATACGGTCCGTAGCATTGTGTTCCCGTGAGTCCACCTCAATACCTGTATCATTCATCTTCTTTCTGTCTTTAATTCATCATAAATGATGTCCTTAGGGACTCTGCCTTCCTCCATTTCCCAGGTGTGACCCAGCCACCTGAGCCTTCGTAGACTGAGCATGGAAAAGACTGTTGTAGTACCTGCTCTTTCCACATCTCAGTGTTTGTGATCTTGTCCTGCGAATTGTTGCCAAGTATTCTTCTTAAGTATCGCATGTAAACGCTATGTAGCCGTTTATCCTGATGCAAATGGGTTTACCAAGTTGCACTGTCACAAAGCAGAGTGCTGAGAACACAAGCCTGATAGACAAGAGTTTTAAAAATTTTATTTTGAGCTTTCTGTTCTCCCAAATGTTGTATATGTAAAAAAGAAGAAGTTGTATATTGTGTTCAAAAGGACGCAATATTTTCTGGCTAGAATGTATTATGTGTATAACTAGCTGTACCCGGCCACGCGTTGCTGTGGCATAGTTTGGCTAAATGGAAAAGAAAGAAAATAGAAATCGCACGTGTCTAATATGGTTACTGTCGCAATCATTGTCTGCTCAGATACAGAGATAGTCTTTGATTCCCCCCCCCCTCACACCACTAAATCCACCTGCTACTCTCTCCCTCATCAAAGGTTTTTGGAAAAGAAAAACAATAGAAATCGCAGGTGTCTAATATAGTTAATGTCGCAATCATTCTCTGCACAGATATAGAGATAGTCTGGTTTTCCAATTTTAGAACACCCACCATATAATTGTGTCTTTATATTAGTGGTCGTTTAAATGGTATTATTAGCACAGTAACAAAAATGATTTTTGGGTTATCACCTGCTAAAGCTGTTTGTATTTTTATAGGAGACGGAAGTAAAGCTACTACTGTACTTGTAAATAACAAAGTAAAAAAATTAAAATAGCGGAGGTAGCGTTAGTAAAATTCAAACAAATTAAATAATGAGAACTTAAAAATCATGTGTTAAGCTCTTTAAGTTAACAATTTCAGTCATTACTCCCTCCCCTCCCCCATCCACCGACTACTTCTCTCTCCCTCTTCGAAGGATTTGAAAATCATCACCTGGCGAAATTTTTTTTTAAACTGACATTCACATCCCTGTCCATCCGGACTAAAATGGGGAGCAGGAATTGTAATAGGTAGTAAATGGGGCTAGTGTAATATTTACCACATCATCCTTCAAGTACCAGTACAACTACTACCACGACCACCGCCACAATAGCTAAAATAATGTCATTGTTATCTGTTTTACCATCAGAGTAGACAGGGAGTCGTGAGCAGAAGATTTGGCGCCGCATGGCTAGTGCTGTCGCCACGGACTGGTCAGTCAAGGATTTTATAATTTTGCTCCCAACAGAAGAACGCCATAATCTTACCGGCGGTCTTCGCATGAGAGCACTACGGTGTAACCGCCCAACCACAACTACTACTGCTGCTGCTGCTTTGAGTGGGTAAAGCAGTTACTGTGACTTGAAGCTGTCTTAGAAAACAATGTTGCCCCCCCCCCCCATTCACCGACTACTCTTTCCCTCATCCAAGTAGTTGGGAAACAACCAATTAAAAGGCAATGAAAACAGGAAAAATGCTCCATAATTACAAAATGAACGCTATGGTAAACAGCACAGCTTAAAATTCCAATGCAGATGATATAATTAAATCTAAATGAAAATAAATGGAAAGCAATGAAATGTCATCATAAACCGTGCAATCGGAAAGTTTAAAATGAAATCATAAGTATGCGAAATAGTCAAATTAAATTATCAGCTGGTTTACCCACATACCTGTCCTTTTTTTTTTTATTAAGGGCTGCATGGCTAGTGCTGTCGCTACGACAGTGCAGGTGATCATTTTATTTTGCCCCCGGGTAAAATTAAAATTAAAATTAAAAATTAATTAAAATAAACTATTGCGGATTCGAACCCTGGTCTCCCGCACAGAAGCCCATTGTTCTAACAATTCGACCAAGCAACCACTCCATCGGAGCAACGAAAACAGAACAAAACTACTTGAAATATGTGTCCCTACTACTGTGTCCCGATATAAACACAACTCAAAACCGCAGGCAATTGCTTTCTCATAGACAGATATTCCATATATATTATTGAAACGGCACAACAGTAGAAATCGCACGTGTCTAACACGGTTATTGTCGCAATCATTGTCTGCCCAGACGTCGAGATAGTCCTTGATGCCCCCCTCCCTCCCCTTTCTAATCTATCGGCTACTCTCCAACTTATATAAGGTTGTTTGAAAAGACAGAAAACAGAAATCGTGTCTAATATGGTTATTGTGGCAATCATTGCCTGCACAGATATAGAGATAGTCTTGTTTGCTGTACTACGATCTACTCTATTTATTAGAGATTGAGTTGGCTGTAGGTATCTCGCCGGCGAATGGTGGAAGTCTTTCGTTCTGACAACGGCGCATGCGCATTTACTAACGTGGCTATAATTAAATGTCACTAAAAATGGAAATATTAGTTTCGAAGATTTTTCCTTCAAATGTGGTCACTTATCTCTAACAATGACAGGCTGAATTTTAAACTATGATGGATAAACATCCGGTATCAAAACAAACATATCCTGAAAATTTCAGCTAAATCGGTTTAGTAGTTTCCGAGTCTATAGCTCATAAACCAACACACAAACATTGATTTATATATATATATATATATATATATATATATATATATATATATATATATATATATATATATATATATAGAATATAAATTATTTAACATAGAATGTATTGTATGTACAATAGTTATTTCATGGGTAAAATAGACCATACTGTTCGATAAACAGGATTCGTGTGTGTATAAAATAAAATGTAGTGTATATAAAATAGAAAGATATGTTGTATTTAAAATAGAATGTATTGCATGTAAAATAGAACGATATATGGTGTGTAAAATAGGACGATATATTTTATGTAAAATAGAATGCACTACATGTAAAATAAGATGATATATTGTATGTAAATTATAACGAAATGTATATAAAATAGAATAATATATTTGCTGTAAAATATAATTATTGTATACAAAATAGAATGATATTTTGTATGTAAAATAGAATGTAATGTATTTAAAACAAAATGATATATTTTATGTAAAATTAAATGCATTGTTTATAAAATAGAACAACATATTGCATGTAAAATAGAATGTAGTGTATATAAAATCGTCGATTTTGACCAGAAACCTGTATGTTAAAAAAAAAGCTCTTTTTGCAAAATAGAATACATCTACTTTACTGTAAATAGAAATAGAATATTTACTTTATTAGAAAGAATATATTATAATTTCCACAAAATGCCGTTCTCTAAAATATAATGTATAATATGTAAAATGCAATTTCTTTTGTGTAAAATGTAATGTTTATTATTTAATGCAAAAAATTTTGTATTCCTAACAGAATGATTATTATATAAAACGGAATGTATTTGTATGTTTAACAAAATGTTTATTATAAAGCAGAATAATTGTATATTCAATAGAATGTTTATTATATAAAAATAAAACATGTATTTATGTATTTAACTGAATGTTTATTATTTAAAAAACACTGTACTTATATTTTCAATAGAACGCTTATTATTAAAAAAAAAAAAAAGGTAGTGTGTTTAAAATACAGCACTCGGGACGCTCCCATAAGCACTCCCTCCCCATCTTCAGCAGCAAGCAAGGAATTCTAATTCCAGTGGCACCAGTATAAAAAGTTTATATGTAAAATATAATACATTGCATGTTCAATTGAATGTGCATATTTAAGACCAAAAGTACTTGTATATTCAATCTAATATTCAATGTTTAAAACAGAATATATTATATTTTCTTTGGAATGTGTATATTTAAGACCAAATATACTTGTATATTCGAATAATAATTACAGAACAGAATTAATTGCATGTCTAAATTTACATTATATGTGTATGTATATTTAACAGAAAATTTATTATATTAAGCAGAATATATTGTATTATTAATAGAATATAAATATCTAAGACCAAATTAACTTGTATATTCAAATAATGTTTTTTTTTTTCAGAACAGAATATTTTGTATTTTTAATTCAATGTGTACAGTTAAGACCAAATATACGTGTATATTCACCACAACATTTATTATTACTAATTTTTATTTATTAAAAATGTATTTATTATTGATGAGAATATACAGTTTGTTCAGTACCACTTGCATATTTAAAGTAGAATTTATGTTCAACAGAATAATCATTATTTAAAACAAAATATACTGTATTTTCAACGAAATTGTTGTTTTTCCCCCTAGCTAAAACATCTTCTTCTTCTTCTTCTTCTTCTTCACTTCCTCTTTTACCGCTGTGGGTGTCGAGGGAGAAATAAGGTTCTGTTTCTAGCTCTTCTGGCCGACTCGACCATAAGCACATCGTGCTGTTGTAGAGTTTATCTGATGTTATCCTTCCATCTTGTACTTGGTCTACCTCGTGCTCTACGTCCTTCTTCTCTTTCCATATATGCTGTGTATGATATGGTGTCACAAGGCATTCTCTCTAAGTGGGCAAACCATTTCACCTGCTGTCTTCGTATGTAATTTAGAATTGGTTCTGTGCCGACTTTTTCTCTTATGATCTCATTTCTGATCTTATCTCTTATGGTCACACCTACAGCCCTTCTCAAACATCTCACCTCCATGGTTACTAATTTTCTGTTATGGTTTGTTGTGAGTGACCATGTCTGGCACTGGTAGCACAGAGTTGGAATATATATGCTTTGAATAAGATGTCTCTTTGTGCTGATTGGGATTGTCTTAGGAGCTAGCTGTCCCAATACTTGGTTTGCTTTCCTGCATCTATTGTTAATTTCTTAATCCAATTTCCCATCTTCGGTAAATGTAGTTCCCAGATATTTAAACTAGCTAAAACATAATATGTTAAATTTTCAACCGAATCTTTGTTATTTTAAAAAAATCTAAAACAGAATATATTGACATTTCAAAAAAAAAATTCAAGCTAAAACAGAATATATTGTGATTTCAACCAAATCTTTGTTTTTTCCTCAGCTGAAACAGAACATATTTTGTTTGCAACAAAATCTTTGTTTTTTTTCCCCAGCTAAAACATAATATATTGTATTTTAAACAAAATATTTGTTTTTTTTTTTCCCCCAGCTAAAATAGAATATATTGTTGTTTTTTATCAAAAGTTTTTAGTCTCGACTTTATTCTTGTTCCAGAATCTGAATGTTGCGTGCAGATCAGTTTTACAGATCTTGCCTATTTATATGCAAACCCGTGGTTTCTTGCCTCTCAGGCATATGCACCTGCCACTTCGAAGGATTTCCCTACTTCTAGGACATGCTTGTAAGGGAGGCAGTGTGTTTCGTATTATTCCAACAGGGAGCTCTGGAGCTCACACGGACACATCATATATTGTAAGTTCATCAGAAGGAGTCGCAGTGGTGAAGCGGCCAGTTGCTGGCCTTTCGGTTCGGAAGGTAGTGGCTTCGGATCCTGATAGCGCCAGACTTTTCTTGTTTCATCTTTCAAAACATTCTATTGGCTCCTAGGTCGACCTAGCCTTGAGTTGGTACCAGGTGCAGTCCTGGGAAGTAAAGCCGGCCGGTGTGATGCTGACCACATCATCCACCAATAGCCGATTGGTCTATAAAAAAGATAATAAGATCTAGTAATATGTGCCCAATACTCCTGAAAGCTCATCAGAACGTACTGCTAATGTGTGCTTAAAAAAGAAAAATACATTCAAAACTTCATCTGCGAACATAAGAATAAACGATTACATCAATGATTACTTGTAAAGACAGATTTATTGACCGAATTACCGTACTCATTCCTATAAAACTATTTCCTTCGGGCCCACAACAATTTCCCGATGTTTATTTTTGTTTAACTGCACTAGCTGAAAGCTACATAATCAAAAAATAAATACTGTAAAGTGGGAGACATCCACTCATTTGTTTTCTTTGAAAGACGTCTGGTAAGGGTTTTATTATGAATCATTTAAAACAAATATACTTTATACATTTTACTTTATCGGTATCATCATCAGGTGCCTTGCCGACTGGCGTGGGTGATCATGCCTCTCCACAATCTGCAATCTGCAACTACATGTATCAGTTTGTGTGTTAACACCCCTCCATGCCATGTCAAAAGACTATAACGAATCTTTTCATGCTGTCTTTCTCTGTCTCTCTTTCCACAGATCTTTCCAGTGGTCACAATATGTTCTATTTTCTCTCTTCTCATAACATGACCAACAAATGATGACTGTGTCTTTCTGATGTTTGTGATAAGTGGTCTACGAACACTGTCCTTCTTCAGAACATCTGGGCAGCTCTTCTTAGCTGTCCAATGAACTGTAAGGCTTCTTCTGCAAAACCACAGCTCTGAGTGATCAAGATATTGTTCGGCTTGCTTATTAATTGTCCAGGCTTCACAGCCGTATTTACGTACACCGGAGTTAAGCTGTCAACACAACCCGACCACATAATAACAGATGACGACTGGATCCGCTTAAGTCTAAACATAAACTCTCACATACATATCCATTACATGACTAACCCGTTCATATTACAGGAAGACAACTATAAGACCACTATGGTCACACGAGGAACATTTTCACATTTCGGAACTATTCAAATTCAAAAACTGTTTTCAGTACTTTTTGGCATAATTTAAATACTCAAAATTTTAAAACAATAAATGGTGGTCCAAAGGACGTTGTGTATGGAAGCTCGCTCTCCTTCGAGATACGCCTAGCCAGATCAAAGGGAGACAGAACAAACAGGAAACACCAAGAAAGAAGAAGGAAGACATGCACCAGTGACAACAGGATGAGCGGTTTGATTCGGATGGAAGCATCAAGCCCAGAAATGGCACAAACACTAAAATTCAGTCACGAAAGTGACGAAAATAACCCAGACCACAAATATAGGCGGAGACTGCTAGTAGCCTAGGCTAGCTAGCAGCAGTCTGAACGTGGTCGAGCTTTTCTTTTTTTTTTCTCAAAAGGACTTCTATTGGATGTTATACATGTGCCTAAGTACTTACATTCTGTACTTGTCCTATCTATCTCTCTATCTTTTTTTACCCCACCAGGACATCACACAAGCGATAAACACCTGATGACACAAAGTGCCACCATGTGGATGAGGATCACCCGTGGAGAGGTCCAAGGAACCGTGTTCAGCCATTAGACCATAGTTATGGCTAGGCTATATTGCGGCCCCTGACAAGAGCCAGAGTAGGGCATCAAATAACGAAAAAATAACGCCTTACAGTATTAGTATCAGTATAGACACATTTATTATGGACATTTTAAATGAATCAGCGTTCTTCTGCTTCTTCAGCATTCTGCGCCCTTGAGGTTCGTTGCTGCAGATATCACACGCCTTCATTCATCTCTCTGGTTGGCCTTCTCTTTCCTGTTGGTGACTCCAAGTGTTTGCAGGTCAGTCTGGACATTATCTCTCCATCGTCTTCTTGGTCTGCCTCGTTGTCTACGACCATTCATCTCCCTTGTGTATACAGTTTTACTTCTCTTTCAACTGACATTCAGCGTTAACAGATGTATATTAAAGAAATATATTAACAGGAATGTTTAGGAATCGATACTTAAAGTTATGCCTCATTTAGTGTTGGGTGGCAGGTAAATGCTTTGCTAAAAAAAAAAACATCGTCACGTATAACCAGCATACTCAAAGGGGAAGCTTAAGTTATAATTGTGACCAGGTTATGACCGCCATATAAAGTGACTTGGTATTGCACGCTACCAAGAGCCCTGCAAAGAACTCCTGCTGTGTTAATGCGATTAGAGGAGACAGAATCAAATACTGTCCCGACGGCGGCAAAGTCGTCTACAGGCGAGCCAATTTTCAGCCCTGTCACCGATGTAATTCAGCGTTAAAATGCTGCTTTGATAAATAAATTACACCAGTGCCGTGTCATTAACGATTTCTTGCAACTGATCTGTCGGAAATATTTCAGATATTTTGTTTTCAGTGTCAACGTATAAGGTGCCAACAATTCAAATTGCACTGTTCTCATCTTTTCCCGTTTGGTCGAAGAGCCTGGTAGTATGGTAGTCTTAGTTTCAGCGTCATAGCAAACGGGTCACCCCATCTTTGCTCCGCTCCTGTGCCAACGAAAACACACAGAATGTTTATCACAGTCCCTTGTGAAACGATTGACAGACTGCTGTCTCAGCATAGCATACACACGCCTAAAAGCATACGGTAGCCAACCGAAGTGCTAACAAAAACAGTCCGACATTGGTTCATCATTGCTGGTACCAGAAGTAACCAACAGATCAGCAGTTGCCCACGCGATCAATTTTAACCCCCTACGGGCACCACCAACATTGCGGCGACAGGCATCGCGCCCTTGTTTGAATCGAGGAGCGCCTGGCCGAACGGTTAGAATGCTGTGCTCTTAAGAGGGAGACCCAGATTTGAGTCCTCGGTAAGGCTTGGGATTTTTTTCCGTTAGAGGAAAAATAAAATCTTCACCTGCACAGTCGTGGAGACAACACTAGCCATGCGGCCGTAAATCTTCAGACTCAAAACCCTCCCCCCCCCCCCCTGCCTTTACGGCAAAAGTGGTATAATAAGGGCAGTAATTGTCAGTTTTTTTGGGGGTGGGGTGGGGGGATGTATGTTTAAATAAAAAACGTAAAGTCGCCGTGGTGTAGCGGCTACTCGCCCGTTGATCAAAATATCCTAGGTTCACATCACCATGAGGCCGGTGAGTTTTAAAAAAAAAAAAACTTTGGCTGCCAGGTCGACCCAGCCTTAAATGAGTACCAGGTGAAGTCAGGTGAAGTAAAGGCGGCCGGCGTGATGTTGACCACATAACCCATCAAGTACTGATGGGTCTATAAAATACAGGTAGAGCACTATTTTCGGTAATTTAATCATATTCTACCCCAAACAGGCGAATTCCACAGGTCACGAAATAGTCTAATATTTGAGGTTGTGGTAGATAGGCTGCATGCAGTCGTGGGACATAGGTTGCACTCTCTCGTGGGACGTAAGGGGGTTGGGGTTAGGGCCAGTTTTAGATGTTTTGGGGTCGTTTAAAGCATCAGAAAGCCTGGAAACCCTGTCTTACCACCCTCTAACTTATTGGAACTGCCCTGTGACGTCATCTAGGGTAGGATATTAATAAAGAACCCTATTTTCTCAATACGCCTGAAGGCATGGAAAAGGAACGTTCTTCCGTTGCTTTGCTAAAAAAAACGTGTACGTTCAACCAGCATCCTCGAAAGGCGAGCTTTAGGTTATAACTGTGACTAGGTTATTTGCGCAATATAATAGGGCTTTGCATTAATCGCCACCAAGCAGTCATGGAAATGATTCTTGCAGTGTTGATGCGATCAAACGAGACCGACCCAAATACTCTCCTGATGACGGCGAATTCGTCTACCGGTCAGTCACCGAGCGACCAAGTCGCCGATGCAAGGGACGTTTTTACTATGTGTACATATCTGTTCCTATCCCAGCCGGGTGCTATGGTCCACATCTGCCGTTTAGTTTGAAGCAGAGGTTTTCAAACGTTTTTTTTTTTCAGGTTGCTACCCCCTTACCCTTTGAGAAGATTGCAGATCCCCACGCTTTTCTTGAATTTATTCCAAGCTCTCTCTCTTCCCCCCCCCCTCCCATACCACCTTAAGTATATGGCAAGGACTCCTCTCCCCCCCCCCCTCTCCTCATACACCCACGCCCAGTCCCCAAACATAACAAAATGTGGTGAATGTTGTGAACATCTCCCCAAACAGAGTTAGCCCCGCCCATTTACGCACCAGGTCATTTTCCATTCATACTTTGTTCGGCTGGTCAACTTTGCTGAAGGTTACGGAGATGTGCCGCTGTACTCTTTGCGTGAAAACCTGTCTGCATTGTCTTCCATTTACGTTTTCATTCCGAGAAAGAGAATGCCTGTGACATAGGTTGTAGCACATTCGTAAGGAAGGGGAGGGGGGGGGGTGTTAGGGCCAGTCCTGTATGTGTTTGGAGCGTTAGAGGCGCTAACATGCTGAAATATACAAAACGCGGTATCGACGGTATCGCGTAATACCCCCGCAACCTTCAGTAAAGTTAACGGGGCTGAACAAGACCAATCAAAAGTGACCTAGTGTCTAAATAGGCGAGGCTAACCCTGTTTCGGCAGATTTGCGTACTGTTTAGCCAAAATGTGATTAAAACAGGGGGGAAATATTCTGCAACAAGAGAAACAGAAAGTATGAAAATATGTTTTGTCAGAATGTGCTTTTAATCAATAATTAAATGCGCCTGTTATCAAATTAATTAGATTTTGAACTATGGATGTACAAACTGCTCGTAATAACAAACATGTCCTTTGTCATTTTGTTTAATAAATACAGT
>CAJHNH020003345.1:22500-25000 GCA_905116865.2 Candidula unifasciata
TCTATTCCTCTGTGTAATTCTCATAAAAATTGTCCGAAAAACACGAGAACGTGTCTCCCACTCCCTCGCTCGCCCCTCTACAACAGAAATCGAACTCGGTACTTTCCCAATGTCTTCTGACAAGACCACCCCCCCCCCCCACCCCCACGCCAGAATTCCACAAGTCACAGGAAAGTCTAATATTTCAGGGGGTGGTAGATGAAGCGTATAGTTTAGTAATTTGGATTTCATTTGCCGTGCAGTTTTGTGGTGTACTTTTTTTTTCGGTTTGCTGTTGACTGATATGTCAAATTAGAAGACACAGTTTTTGTGGGTAGGTTTGTTTGAGTTAGGGCCATTTTTAGGTGTTTTGGGGTCGTTAAAAGCGTTCACAGCGGGAAATATAGAACACTCGATTACGCCGCAGCTGGCCAAATATATATATATATATATGTGGTTTTTTTTGGGTAAGTATCTAGGTAGGAGAATGCTGCTTTGCAATTTGTGTGAATTGTATGTATAATCGAGCAGGATAAATTGTTAATTAGGGTACTGTGGGGGTGAATCTAAAATGGGCCAGTCATTTTAGATGTATACTGCTGAGTTGAAGAATGGACATTTGTAACACTTTTACGCGTTAGACTCAGTGTAAATTATAGGCTGCATATGGTCGTAGGACCTATGCTGCATACAGTCGTGGGACTTAGGCTGTATGCAGTCGTGGGACCTAGGCTGCATACAGTCGTAGGACCTAGTCTGCATACAGTCGTAGGACCTAGGCTGCTTATAATCGTAGGACCTAGACTTCATACGTGGTACCTAGTTTGCATACAGTCGTGGGACCTAGGCTGCATACAGTCGTGGGACCTAGGCTGCATACAGTCGTGGGACCTAGGCTGCATACAGTCGTGGGACCTAGGCTGCATACAGTCGTGGGACCTAGGCTGCATACAGTCGTGGGACCTAGGCTGCATACAGTCGTAGGATCTAGGCTGTAAACAGTCGTGGGACTGCATACAGTCGTGGGACCTAGGCTGTAAACAGTCGTAGGACCTAGGCTGCATACAATAGTAGGACCTAGGCTGTAAACAGTCGTAGGATCTAGGCTGTAAACAGTCGTAGGACCTAGGCTGCATACAATAGTAGGACCTAGGCTGCATACGTGAGACCTAGTTTGCATACAGTCGTGGGACCTAGGCTGCATATAGTCGTGCGACCTAGGCTGCACTCTTTTGTGGGAAGTATGTGGGTTGGGGTTAGGGCTAGTTTTTGATGTTTTACGGTCGTTAAAAGCGCTGACATCGTGAAATATACAATACGCGACATCGCCGGCAGCTGACAGCAACGAATAAAAGACGACGTCATTCTTGATGTATATTGCTGAGTTCGTGAAATGACACTGAGAACAATTTTACATGTTAGTGCATATGAAGAGATGTCGGAATGCGGCAGCTAGTGAGGCAGCAGCAGAGACGACGCGAAATCGTCACCTAATCCTAACCTAAACTCTAACCTTAACCCTAAACACTAACCGTAAACCCTAACGCTAAAACTCAACCTTCAACTCAACCCTAAACCAAACTCCAACCCTAACCCTAACCCTATCCCCAACCCTAACGCTAAACCTCTGACCCTGCAGAATGACGACTGAACGCAAGTCGCTGAAGAGACATCGCGGAAGAAACGGAAAGCTTGGCACACATAATACAGACAGTGAGAAATCCCGGTCTGACCACCTTAAACATTATTGGACTGTCACTCACGTCATTTGGAGGGAGACATTGGGAAAGCACCTTGAACTCTAGTAGTTACTTTATAGTTGATATAGTGCTGCCAGTTCGACCCAGTCTTAAACTGTAAATATGGATTTTCTTCTTGAGCTTATGCCTTAAAGCGTGGCAGAGAGGAGCTGAGTCCGTTTTCTAATTCATGCCGTCGTGTTTTTAATACTTTCTTGGCAATTACTTATTCTGGGAACGTGATGTTTTGTGTGGTGTCATATTTTCATCTCGACGTTGATAATTTGTGCATAAATAACATTAAGGCTGCTCAGTTGTTTAGGAAGAGACCGGTTTTTTTTTTTTTAATCACTTGTGTAATTTTACTTAGGTATCAAAACAAATTTTACAGTGCCAAAATAAATTACCCTAACCCTAACCACATAAGTTATACCTTCACAGCTTGTCACGAACTTGGAAAGGATCCAGCACACGTCTTTTGCAGCGTGTTATCACACTTTAAGCGCAACATTTGTGAACTTATTCTGAATATAACGGTCGAGTGGTTACATTTGAACTTTGCGCTCTATAACTCTGAACAGATAATCCAGCAAGGGTCATCGAAAATTCATATACCTCGAAGAAGCAAGAATGCATTATAATTAATGATTAGGCAGGAAAACAGTCTGACACATCGCTGACAATTAAGCCTCTTTTAATATATAATTTCATCCATCTACATTTAAGAAGAGCTGAACATTTTTTTTTTTGAACAGCGGCTTGAATTTGTGAACGCGCTATTT
>CAJHNH020003345.1:30000-72215 GCA_905116865.2 Candidula unifasciata
AATCTTATTAACATCATAGATTCGTTACTATCTGCTAGTCTAGTCCGTAAAGGGTTAATCATGTCTCTATTGTCCGTATAGCGTTAATCGTGTCTCTGTTGTCCGTATAGCATTAATCTTGTCTCTATTGTCTGTATAGCGTTAATCGTGTCTCTAGTGTCCGTATAGTGTTAATCGTGTCTCTGTTGTCCGTATAGCGTTAATCGTGTCTCTATTGTCCGTATAGCGTTAATCATGTCTCTATTGTCCGTACAACGACAATCGTGTCTCTGTTGTCCGTACAGCGTTAATCTTGTCTCTGTTGTCCGTATAGCGTTAATCTTGTTTCTGTTGTCCGTATAGCGTTAATCGTGTCTCTATTGTCCGTATAGGGATAATCGTGTCTCTATTGTCCGTATAGCGTTAATCGTGTCTCTGTTGTTCGTATAGCGTTAATCTTGTCTCTGTTGTCCGTATAGCGTTAATCGTGTCTCTTTGGTCCGTATAGCGGTAATCGTGTCTCTATTGTCCGTATAGCGTTAATCGTGTCTCTAGTGTCCGTATAGTGTTAATCGTGTCTCTGTTTTCCGTATAGCGTTAATAGTGTCTCTTTGGTCCGTATAGCGGTAATCGTGTCTCTGTTGTCCGTATAGCGTTAATCGTGTCTCTTGTGTCCGTATAGTGTTAATCGTGTCTCTGTTGTCCGTATAGCGTTAATCGTGTCTCTGTTGTCCGTATAGAGTTAATCGTGTCTCTATTGTCCGTATAGCGTTAATCGTGTCTCTTTGGTCCGTATAGCGGTAATCGTGTCTCTATTGTCCGTATAGCGTTAATCGTGTCTCTAGTGTCCGTATAGCGTTAATCATGTCTCTGTTGTCCGTATAGCGTTAATCGTGTCTCTGTTGTCCGTATAGAGTTAATCGTGTCTCTGTTGTCCGTATAGCGTTAATCGTGTCTATTTTATCCATGCATCTTCTCGCATCATTTTCATGAAGCAGGTCTTTTGCAGAACGTCGCTCTCATCACGGTCTGTCTGAAAGATACTCGGTCTCTCGCTAGCTCACTCACCTATTGTACTTTCAAATTCAAGGAATCACTTACATCTTGCACCCATCTTCGTTCTGGTCGGCCCCTGCCCTTCCCTCATGGTATCATATCTTATGGTATTATTTTTTTCCAGTTAGCCATGGCGCCTGATGTGACCAAAATTTATCAGCTTCCGAGACAAGCTGCTGTTTATTAGCCAATGTTCCTTGATATTTAGATTTTTTAAAATATCAATATTTCTTAAATTCTGTGTCCGTGGTATTCTAAGAATCTTTAGCATTTCAAATCAAAATTTTATTTCTTAAGGATTGAGAGATAGTTGCAAGCACTAGGGTCACTAGGAAATACTTACAAGCTCATTTATTGCCTGTTTCTCTCGAATACCCACATAAAAGTAAAGTAAAGATCCCTTTTCACGCCTTTCGGCGCATCGGGCATATGGGCAGAGCGTCCCATATTTTTACAGACCATCAGCACTCTGTGGGTAACGTGGTCAGCATTACGCCGGCTGTCTTTACTTTCCCAGGACAGCCCATCCTGGTGCCCATTTTAGGCTGGGTCGACCTGCGACGTCCCATATCACGACAAAAATCCATGCAGCCTGCAGTGGGTTTCGATCGCGGTATGCTGGCTCACTAGTCGGACTCGCAACGCCTTAGCCACAGACGCCGCATAACACACACGTACAGACATATAAATACACAGAAGTACATAAAGACATTAATTAAACACTTACATATGCACACACACTGACACACACAAACATAAGCAGATACAAACACATGCACACATAACATCGCGTGAGTTTCAAATATACGCATATACGGCAAACTACACACACACACACACACAAATATGCACGCGCCCACACGAAGTCAAACTCAAAGATACAAGTAAACAAAAGCATGTGCAAACAAAAGCGCGTGCAAATACAAACACACATATAAACAGGCAATCCATACAAACCCCCCCCCCCCCCCCACACACACAAATACTCACACTCAAACATTTAAAAATACAAACATACGCAGAAATATGTAGGTTCAAACGTTTAACATTCTAGCACAAAAGCTTAAATGCATACACGTGGGTAAACTTACACTGCAAAAAGACATCATAGAGGCTCGCGTATTCATACACAGTGAATGTTACAAACGCTCTGACACACATACACAAATACAAGCACACACAAACACACGCCCATCAAACTCGCATGCTCACGCAAAAAACTCCCGCTCTCATGCTCACACACACACACGTACATACACACGCATACAGAGCAAGGACCACTCACACACCACTTTGAACTCCGTTCGGACCAAAGCATTGGCCTCGCCTGACTCAATTGTGGCCCCTATGTAAACAGTTTCTTCTGACCCACTGACCCAATTCTTTTTATGACAGTATCAAACAGTATAAAAGTGCGAGAGGGAAGGGACCGGGGGGAGATCAAGAAGGGCCCCGGAAGTCCGCCAGACTTTCGTTGGAAGAGAGCGCCGCACAGATTGTACCCAGCGACGACAAGTCTCTGTATTGGAGGAACTACGAAAGCTGGGGCAAAGGTTCCCAAATTGTTTGGTCTACCGCTCTATTTCTTGTTTCAAATAATAGGAATGTGGTTAGTTCAGTGGCTCTCAACCTTTATAATGCCGCGACCCTCAAAACAGTTCCTCATGTTGTGGCTACCGCCAAACACACAATTATTTTCGTTGCTACTTCGTAACTTCAATGAATACGTGCTTTCTGATGGTCTCAGGCGACCCCTGTGAAAGGGTCGTTCGACCCCATATATATATATATATATATATATATATAATATATATATATATATATATATATATATATATATATATATGTGTGTGTGTGTGTATGTGTGTGTGTGTGTGTAAATTCAGGGCCATATATTGTGTCTTTTCTTCCTATAAATTTCTTCTTTTACATCACAATATACTTGTTATAGGTATGTCCTTTTCCCTGTTTCTTTTCACCGTTCTCTCCTTCTATTCCTTCACTACCCCTAACCCGTTGGAGACGATGCAGCCGAAATATCGGCCCGACACAAAGTAGCCAAAAAGACGACTGGTCCGATCGGTCAGCCCGATGTAATAAAAGACTTGAGATTGGCTAGCAGGTTTTCGTACAAGGCAATCAGATTGCTTCTCGCATTTCTTGCACATGTAGGCTGTTCATTGACGACTTTCGAGAAAGTTAGATATGTTCGGAAATTTAACATCAATTTTTTTTTCTGTGTCCAACAATGGCAAAAAAGACTGTTGCGTCATAGCAACCGAACCTTAGATGGAGGCAGGAAAATTAGTGGGACTATGTGCCAGAAGTGTCTGAAGGGCCTCCAAGGGCCTTACATCCCAAAACACAAGTGTTATGACTTATTCAAGCTTCATCCATCAAAAAAATTATTCACCCACAATTTTTATGTTAGTCATGTTCTCCAATTTAAAAACAAATGCTTGCATAAATTATGCAATTCAGAATTATTAACTTGAAGCAATATTAGTGATTTCAGTTTGATTCATAAATATTATCTTAGTTCATTCAATTTCCTACACGAATATATGTATATATATATATATATATATATATATATATATATATAATATATAATATATATATATATATATATATATATATATATATATATATATAGTTTTGTATTGGCAAAGATTGGCAAAGAAAGGAGCAACACAAGAACAACCACCTACAGCGACAACCCTCCAGACAGCAAAAACACTGATAAGAGCTATGAACAAAGAGACTTGGTTGAACAGATGGGCCTTGGGGAACACCGGAAGAGAGGTTTATAGACATATGTCTGGCCCTGATCCTAATGACAGCATTAAACATCTAACAAGAAGGGACCAGGCCACGATCTTCAGACCTAGAACGCAACATACTCCACTCAATGGACACCTAAACAGAATACAGCCACAACACTTCCCAGAGTGCCAGCTATGTAACTACCCCTACGAAACTGTTGAACACCATCTCTTTGAGTGCCCAAAACTCAGTAAGACAAGAAGAACGCTACTCCCTCCGAGACCAGCCAAGTGGAACACCTTGTACGGAGGAAAAGAACAGCTTGTGAAAACATGCAAATTCCACTACATGGCATTGGGCCAAAGGGCGAAAGCTCATGCGCCGCTGGATCGATGACAACAACATAGTTTTGTATATGTTATTTTAACGATTGTGTGTGCGTGTGTGCGCGCGTGTGTGTGTGTGTGTGTGTGTGTGTGTGTGTATGTGTGTGTGTAAACCGTGACAATCCTCTTATGAAGGCTTCTTCTATTTGGCACTGAAACTCTAAAAATGCTCCGTCTCCAGAGGGCTCAGCTACACCACCTCATCCTCATGTACATCTTCTTCTTCTTCTTCTTCTTTTTCTTATACAACAACAACTACTTCTACTACTACTACTACTACTACTACTACTACTACTACTACTACTACTACTACTACTACTACTACTACTACTACTACTACTACTACTACTACTACTACTACTACTACTACTATTACTACTACTACTACTACTACCACTACTACCACTACTACTATAACTTCTTCTTCTTCTTCTTCTTCTTCTTCTTCTTCTTCTTCTTCTTCTTCTTCTTCTTCTTCTTCTTCTTGTCCTCCTCCTCCTCCTTCTCCTCCTCCTTTTCTCCAACCTTCCGCCTTCTCCTCACATTTAAAGACAGGTATTGACCCATCTCTTTTCCTCCTCCTCTTCCTTCTGTGTATGTTTTTGCCTTTCTCCTGCCTTCTGACTCCTCCCATTTAAAGATAGCTACTGACCTATCTCTTGACATTACCACCCACTTGTATCAATGTCTTCCCTTTGCTGGCTAATTTTAAACGTTCCATAGACCACATGATAACCCTTTGCGTAAACATCAACAACCAGGAGCGCCGACACAAAGAAAAAACTTGAAGTGGATGGGTCTAAAGAGCTAAGTTTTAGTAGTGCCTATTAAATAATACTAATAATAATAATAATAATAGCAGTAGTTTCCCGTGTGGGTTCTGGGGCCTCAGTTTGGGAACAAGAGGAATAGTTCCACTACTGCCCCAACATGCATGTCTTAAGAGTAGAATAATTGAGAGCTTCCTGCGAAGTCGGAGTGCATTTGCATGAGAAGCAAGGAACCAACGGTCTGTATAGAAATTAGATAGATTTGTAAAAAGGATTTGCACGCAATATTCAAGTTCTCGAACAGGACTAGAGTCTATTAGTGGACGAACAACGAAAACTTTCCAAAGAATGTTACAGGGCGAACGCAAAGAAGAAGATAACAATACTGGTAATAATCTTTTGGATGTCGAATAAATGTATTGTCTGGTATCAAGGAAGATTGGCCAATAAACAGCATCTTGTCTGGGAAGCTGACATATTTTGGTCATATCAATCGCTATGGGGAGTGTTAAAAAAAAAAGACATACAAGGTACGGTAGCAGGAAATAGGGGTAGGAAACGAACAGGAAGATCGGCAAAGGATCAGTGTGACTCTTTTGATATGAAAATACTCGAGTTGGGAGAGCTGGCGAGAGACCAAGATTCTTGCAGGCAGACCGTGATGAGAGCGACGTTCTGCTAAGGACCTGTTACATAATAATGATTTTTAAATATAGACATAATATTTAAAACAAGAACTTCTGTGCATAGTTCAGTTAGAAGTCTCTGTATTGGAGGAACTTCTTCTTCTTCTTCTTCTTCTTCTTCTTCTTCTTCTTCTTCTTCTTCTTCTTCTTCTTCTTCTTCTTCTTCTGCTTCTTCTGCTTCTTCTGCTTCTTCTGCTTCTTCTTCTTCTTCTTCTTCTTCTTCTTCTTCTTCTTCTTCTTCTTCTTCTTCTTCTTCTTCTCTTCTTCTTCTTCTTCTTCTTCTTCTTCTTCTTCTTCTTCTTCTTTCTTCTTCTTCTTATTCTGCTTCTTCTTCTGCTTCTTCTTCTTCTTCCTGCTTCTTCTTGCTTCTTCTGCTTCTTCTTCTTCTTCTGCTTCTTCTTCTTCTTCTTCTTCTTCCTTCTTTCTTCTTCTTCTTTCTTCTTCTTCTTCTTCTTCTTTCTGCTTCTGCTGCTGCTGCTGCTGCTGCTGCTGCTGCTGCTGCTGCTGCTGCTGCTTGCTGCTGCTGCTGCTGCGCTTCTTCTTCTTCTTCTTCTTCTTCTTCTTCTTCTTCTTCTTCTTCTTCTTCTTCTTATTCTTCTTCTTCTTCTTTTTCTTTGCGTTCACTGGTTGTAGACTCAGTCAGAAAGTTTTGGTTGTTCGTCCACTTCTGGACTCTAAACCTGATCCATAAACTGAGTGTTGCGTGTAAATCCGTTTTACAGGTCTGACTCTTTGCATGTAGTTTGTTAGTTCCTTGCCTCTCAGGCAGATGTACTCCAGGGAAGCTCCCAATTAGCCAACTCTTATGATATGCTTTTGGTCAGGCTTGTTTTCCCCACTATGGGGCCCCTGAATTTAGGAGTCTGAAATTGCGGCGAAAAAAAATAAAAAAAAAAAAGGGGTGGGGGGGGGGGGGGGGGTGCTTAGCCTCATTATACTTAGCTTTCAGAGCTCTTGCTATCAACAGTACTCCCTCTGTGCTGAAATCAAAACAAACATAGTTATACCAGCCATCCGCTTGAAGTCAACAGTATAACGGTTGGTATGGCTTAACAATGTTTACATTGTTTCGCGATGGCTTTCCTTTTGGCCACCTCCCCCCCCCCCCCCCCCCCCCCCCCCCCCCTTTTTTTTTTTTCATTTTCACATTATTTTGATGGAGGTATCCACATTTAGCTCTATCTTTCACAATTTGACATTGCGTTTATATTTAGCTCCACTTTTACCCGATTTGGTATCGTTACATCGACAAAGTTGTACTACTGCGCATTATTACTATAAACGGATATCGTCCATCTTTTAAACAGAAATTTCCGTTCTTATCCCTTTTTAGTGCTTGTTAAAATTGGTTTAACACATTTTTTTTTCTTTTTTTGGTGCGTGCAATAAGTAATTCACATTTTAGTTATTAGTGACAGAGGTCACTGTACTGGAATCGTACTTATGTTTCGCTGATTTAATGTGAGTCGCAGTTTGTTAGAATTACTGTTGTTAGTTCTTATTTGGGGCCGCGATAGGTGTAGTGGGTAGATGTTAGACATTAGCCGTACTATTACACGTCGTAATTGTAACAGGCTCTGAAAGCATGCTGAGAAAGGTGAAGACAGTGATGCTTCGAGCAGAGTGGCAAGCTTCATTGGGAAGGTCACATTCAGTGAGCATACTTTTGATCTTTTCTTCAGGCTATGCCGGCACAATGGGTAATGAAAAGGCAGACAGATTGGCTGGCTCTTCATTACTGGGTGGTAAATTGATACATGACAAAGCATATGTGGTCAAGGCCCAATGGGAACAAGCAACGGAATTGGTAGAGAAAGAAGATTATTATGGCCTGGAGAGAATGAGGCACCTGGGTGTAACCAGAGGGTCTGGCCGGCTCACTCCACTAAGAGGAAAGGCAAGAGGGACATATAACCAGATTGTGACCTGTACCATCAGTATTGGAACTCTGCGCTGGCTGCTGAAGATGAGGACGGAGCACGCATAGGAATGCCCCGAGTGCTGTGATGTCGATTCTTGACTAAACTCAACTAGTCGTCCTATTAAATCGAGTCAGATTTTATTATGTTTGAGATAGGTTGATTCAAGAACCGACATCATATCACTCAGGGCATTCCGAAAAGCGAGCCGTCCCCGTCTTCAGCAGCCAGAGCAGAGTTTTCAAACCAAACGACAGTAGCAGTCTGATTAAACATCCGTCCTGGCTTTCCTATGGGCGTCGAGTATCGGCAAGACCCCCTCGTCACTTCCTGCGGCATCAAACTCAGTAGGCTGTGGTGATCCATCTGCTCCTCCGAATGGTACACGTCCTCCCACAAAGCCCTAACCCCGTCTACCTTATCGTACGTCAGGACTCCGCCGCTTCATTTCCTAACACACCGGCTACACTGGAGAAAAGATCCAGACAATACTCCTCACGCGTGACCTCCTAAGCGAAGCTTGCCACTCTGCACGAAGCATGACTGTGATCATCCTTCTCAACATGCATTCTGAGTCAGTTACAATCACGACTTGTGTGTGTGTGTGTGTGTGTGTGTGTATGTGTGGGTGTGTGTGTGGGTGTGTGTGTGTGTGTGGGTGTGTGTGTGTATGTGGGTGTGTGTGTGTGTGTATACGCGTGTGTGTGTGTGACTAGACTTTCTACCCCACTAGAACATCACACAATCGATAAACACCCGATGACACAAAGTGCCACCATGCGGATGAGGATCGCCGTGGAGAGGTCTCAGAAACCGCGTTCAGACAATTGGCTATATTTATGGCCTGCCTATATTGCGGCCCCTGGCAAAAGCCAGGGTGGGGCTTCAAAAACAAAAAAATTACGCCCTAAAAAGGACGAAACTGGATATCATATGTGTCGTGTTTTATTATGTTGGCTCCTGGGACGACCCCGTCTAAACTAGTTACCAGATAAGCCCTAGGAAGAAAAGGCCAAAGTCTCAATTGCCAGTTGGTGTTTGTAAAAATGATAATCGTCCTGTTGTTCCCCTATATGTCACCTAGGGCTCACAGTCTATTTCCCCATTCAGTTTTATCCGGTGCACTCAGTTTAATATCATAGATAGGGTCCAGTCCAGCAGCTTCTGCTTCTCTCATCAACGTTCGCTTTAGGGTTTCTTTTGGCGTCCTCGTCTCGTCAGTCCATATATTTCCAATTGCAATGCCTGTTCGGTGATTCTGCTCTGGTTTCTTCTCAAGATGTGTCCAGTATAGCGCCATCTTCTCCGTCCTGTAATTGTTGATACTAGTTGTTGCCCAGACATTTCTCTTAATTCTTCACTCCTTTTGAATTCTTCCCATCTGATTTTCATCATTTCTCTCAGACATTTAGGGAGCTGCGTGGTCTCGAAGCACGAATTCCGACTCGAGTGCCAGAGGTTCCGGGTTCAATCCCCGTTAAGGCCTGGAATTTTTTTCATGTGGACTTTGACTTCTGGTAATTCCCCCTGATCCGATGCCCGTGTGCATTGTTGTGTACGTAAAAAATCCACTGGCAGTTGGAAATCGAAAAGAGTAGACTAACGGCACTGCCCTGGCAAAATTTAGAGTTAAAAAAACTGCACAAAGTATTTCAGGATCCTCGCCGCAGGTACAGAGCCTGTGCACTGTGCTGAGGTTGTTCAGACTCAGATTTGAGTTAGAAGAAGAACGGAGTACTTATGGGTTACTACCTGTGTGCCATGATGTTGATCCGTTGTTCAGAACCTCAAAAACATCTCTAGGTGTAGAAAAGTTCAATGTAAAGTCCCTAATTCACAGGATGGAATATTCTTTGCAACATATTTTTGTCTGTTCAGTTGATAAATAAAGTTGCAGGATTAACAGAGCCTGTCAGCATGCATGGAAGTAAGACATGGTTAGTCAGCATATTTTTATCAACTTACGATAAGGTTTTTTTATTTTTTTAAATTTTATTTAGACCATAGCGATTGCGAGTGTAACTGGGAAGACTCGCTCGCTTTAGGAAAAGTGGAAAACGTAACATTAGTCTCCCCAAGCCCCGCCCATATACACACTAGCTCACTTTTGATTGGTAGTTCCTAAACCTGACACCTTGGCACAAGGTTACGAGGGGATTTTCCAATGCCGTTGATATCGCGTGTTGTATATTTCAGCACGCTAGCACTTTTAACACTCCAAAAACATGAAGAAACTTGCCCTAAGACAACCCACCTAGAGAGTGCTGCAACCTATGTCACAGGTATTATCTTTCTCAGAATGAAATCATAAATGCAAGACAACACAGAAAGCAAACAACAGAGCGGAACACACCCGTAACCTTCAGGAAAGTCGAACAGCCAACAAACTTGTGAGTAAAAAGTGACCTACTCTATTTGGAGAGATTAACCTTACTTTAACCGACAAAGTCTTTCACAGTTATAAGATGGGACTTCAGGACCGTTGTTGCCAACATTGTGTTTAATGTGTTTCTTCTTAGTCGACCTCTCATCCTTTCTGTAGTCATTTGTTTCTTCATTCTCATGTCCTTCCTGATGTACCCCTTCCACGCAAAACCGTTCCCTTCAACAGCAGTATCATTCATGTCCTGCTACCACAGCTGGCATCGACATCTTCTACCTATCTGTAATTCACCATAGAGAGTGACCCCAGCCACCTGAGCCTTTTTAGACCGAGCATTGAGAAAACTGTTGTCATGCCTCGTTTTTTCCAGCATCCAAGCGTTTGTGACCTTGGCCTACCACTTTATGCCAAGATTTTTGTGTGTGTGGTCAGTGCATGGCATGTTAAAGCCATTTTGCTGTTTCACCTGGCGAGAATAAGCTGACCAAGTTT
Organism: Candidula unifasciata; assembly: GCA_905116865.2. Lineage (NCBI taxonomy): Eukaryota > Metazoa > Mollusca > Gastropoda > Stylommatophora > Geomitridae > Candidula > Candidula unifasciata. Next base: position 40,438 of record CAJHNH020003345.1, read on the forward strand.
GACTACAATAAATAATTGTGTTTAAAACACAAACCTGACAGAGTTTTTGTGTGATCCTGAGTTTTCTGTTCTCTCAAACTCTCTCTCTCTCTCATTCTCTCTCTCTCTCATTCTTTCTCTCATTCTCTCTCTCATTCTCTCTCTCATACTCTCTCTCATTCCATCTCTCATTCTCTCTCTCACTCTCTCTCTCTTATTCTCTCTCATTCTTTCTCTCATTCTCTCTCATTCATTCTCTCTCTCATTCTCTCTCTATATAAATCTCTCACTCTCTCTCTCTCATTCTCTCTCACTTTCTCTCTCATTCTCTCTCCCATTCTCTCTCTCTCTCATTCTCTCTCGATCTCTCACTCTCTCTCTCATTCTCTCTATATCTCTATCTCTCTCTCATTCTATCTCTCTATCTCTATCTCTCTCTCTATCTCTCACTCTCTCTCTCCGTGTGTGTTTGTGTGTGTGTGTTTGTCTCAATTATCTACCCCACTGCGCTATAAAAACAAGAAACAGGCTTTAGTTACACAGCTATCGTATTCTCAGGCTGGCTAAATGGAATTTGTGTGAAAGTGTTGAGAACATACAAGTTACGACAATTAGGAAATAAGACTAATTCCATAACAATTAAAAAAGGAAGACAAATCTGGGGAATAGGGCGGATGGTTGAACACATGCACTTGTTTTGGGGCCAAAAAGTCTTGTACAGCTACCGCCCTTTGAGCCGGTGCATTGTTATGATAAAGAAACAAATTACCAGATGTTGAATACAAACCAGCAAGGAACTTTTGTCTTGCCCAAATCTTTCTTTAAACTTTTACGTATAGTCTCTGCATTAACATCAAATTCATCTACCATCATCCTCATAGTCAAACAACGATCTTTTTGTATCCTTTCTCGGAATTGTGCAATGAGTTTCTCATTACGAACAGAAATTGGGCGTGCAGGTCTAGTTGAATTAGTAATCATTTCCACGCCACTTTTGAATCGTGAATACCAGCTGAAAATGTGTGTACTAGAAAAACAAGTATCCCCATAAACTTGTAGCTTTAATTTCACTGTTGCAATGCTTTGTGGCGGGTAAATTCGCTTTAAACTAGCGACTGTACTATGTGCAATTTACAGAGGGAACTACAAACAGTAAATCTTTATAAAGGTTTATATTACCCCCAGCCTTGCTGGTTAAATTAGAGGATTTTGGGTTTGCCCACATCTTATTCCCTACTGTTAATAAACTTGTATATTTGAATGTATTAAATTATACTTGCTTTTGTTCACTGACACAATGATTACAGTTAAAATGAAACTCCAAAAAACTATTATAACATTAAAACTATAACATTTATTTGGAATTGGAATTCAAGCTAATGATCAAACTGCTGTGGAGAAACAATTAGTTCTTTATAATAGTAGACAAATCTGTCCACTTAGCTGTAGCTCAGGTTTCTTTGGTCAGCTTCTAGCTAAGCCTCGGAAACACATCAGGCAGGCCGAATCTTCCAGTCCAGTCCAGACAATCGGGCATCTGCAGCTACGCTGGGATTTACTTCTGGAACTCCCACCTGGAACTACCATCTGGAACTAGAACAATAGAACAGTCCCTATACAAACAGTTTGGAAAGTTCTCACTGGAGACAACAGTGTCTCCAGTTCTCATATAATGTTACGCTACACACACATATATATGGAGTAAGATAATCAAGTATTCATCTTCTTTACTGGTACAGAATGTGAATGTATACAGAACAGGGTCCATAATCCTGATGGGGAAATATTTAGGAAACATCAATTTCATGAATACTCTCAAGCACAAGAGTTTACATCACACAATTAGAAAGGGCATTTATCAGTGTAAATTGTTCTGATGTCTGTACACTAGTACTCATTTGAAGGGTTAACATGCTTACACACACAGACATACACAGTCATATTCTCATTTTAACCACATGTTTCACATCACAAAGAATGATAATCAGGGAGTGAGTTTACAAAGACCAGAGACTCATAACAGGTGCTTTGCACTGTTTGAAAATAAATTGGATTGACACAGCTCCATCAATATAACTGGGTGCTGGGATAGATGTCAGAATACAACCATAGATGACAATGGGCTTTCCTTCTGTCACAGTATTTACATAAAATATACAACACTCACTCCAGCTTAAATCTAAATCCACATGTGTGATAAAATCTGAGTCAGCAGAGTTTAGAAGTTGTGAGGGGTGAAATATAATTATTAAAATTGTAAGGCCACCTGCTGTAGAACTGAAATATTTTCCTAGTAAGGGGAAATATATATATATTTAACACCAATAATTACAAGCATGGGCCATACATCTCTCTTCTTCTTCTCCGACAGTGTGCATATTAAATTCAGCCCCACTGTGTTATTCACTTTTCAAGCTATTAAACCAGTCTCAGAATTATCTGGACTAAATCTAAATTAAAGCCATCCAGTTATTTATCAAGCTAATATCACCATGAGGTAAAATCAACTTAGTAAGGATTAGGTATAATGAATATATACTTAATTCCTTTTTTAATTGTCTAACCATGCTGGAAACTGGAACCGGCCGAGATTTCACATTAGGGCATAAATTCTCACTTAATTAATATAATTATAGTAATTAAAAATACTAATGCACATTTCTAGTCTCAAATAAACATTATTTCAATCATCCAATAGATCATATGTTTGCATACATGTACATACTAGATTATAAACGTGGTTAGTTAGGATAAGGGAATTCACAAGGATTTCTAAGCCATGTGGGCATCAAATTTCATAGTTTAACTTGTGAAATTAATTCAGAGGAATAAGCAGCAATAGATCAAATTAAACTTATTCTTTTCACTCACCCCTGGCAGGGAATTCAAACACAGACAACAAGACTATAGAACTGACTACCACTTTGAACTTAAGTCAGTTGAGGAGAGCAGACTGTTGCCTGTCTTCCCCCAATCGTGCCTGGTATGAAAATGAAAGAGGAGAGTCATAAAGGGGGAAGTAACTCTTGAGTTACCCCTTGCACTACCCATTCGTCTTCTATATTTTTCAACTCTTTAATTATAATTTTGCAACAATGAAGCAAAAAGAAAAAGGTAAGAAAGTTTAATAATATTGCTAATGCAAAGCAATACTTAAAAGGACAGAAACAGCTGTCCAGACCAGCTCGTCACAAATGGCGCTTTTTCTGTGTTTTAAACAGAATTTAATGTCAGCTTGTTTGCTCTGTGCTGATTACGTAACAATTCACCTCTTACTAGGGTAGCAAAATGGCGGTTTGTTTGAAAAGTTTCTAGATCATAGAGGAAGGTTGCCTCTGTGGATTCCGTGCTGTGAATCACACATGACATTTTTGTCTTTACCATAACAAAGTCAGTCTCATTACCTAATTGTCGGACCTTGTATGTTATCTCTCAGATAAGATTAGTGTAATATACAAATATACGCATTGGAAAATGTCAAATATATAGAGATAATAGCTCATAGTTTTGACAAACCAAGCTGAGTATTATACATTGTTAGTTAGGCGCCCAACGCATTTATCAGTCGTGATATACAAAAGTGACAACAGAGATGAAATACCTTAGAAGAGCTGCAGGAGTTTCAAGGAAAGACAGAATACGAAATCGTGAAATCAAACGAATGCAAGGAATAAAGCCAGACTTACAGGTCATCAAAGAACAAGAAATGAAGTGGTTTTGACACCTGACAAGAATGCCTTGCCACAGCATGCCACACTAAAACGTTACAACGGGTATAGAGCGAGTAAAAGACCCTGGAAAATATGGAGTGATGGCATTAAGAACAACCTTACAGAAATGAACATCAGTCCTAATAGTGCTCTTGACAAAGCTCATCTACGAACATAACACTTCTCCCCCCACCCCCCCCCCTTCCCTACACTTCGATGAGGTACAAGGTGGAAGAGAAGAAGAAGAAGAAGAAAAAGATATACAAAAGTAACCTTAATAAAATGTTATAAAAACGACTGACCCCACAATTCCTTCACTTAACAGAAGACTGCCACAGAGATCCGAAACTTATCTGGAACCAATATCCCCAGTCTGGGTCCATTCCAGAACTCACTGATCGCTGTGTGCCACCGATTTAACGTATTGGAAATCTCTTGACCCACTTACCACAGGGTTTTCTAGGCCACTGGTGATTTTACAGCGAGGCTGTTTTTTTATCCTAAGTCGGGTAATGAATCACTGTTCTGGCCTGTTTTTCTTTTTCTGCTTGTAGAATTTGTCTTGTTTTATGTGTGGCTTATTTACTATCCCTGCTCCGCGATATTTTATTTACATACCGTAAACTATCAATCAGTCTAAACTAAAAGTAGAACTATAACATAACATAACATAACATAACTCTTGACCCAGTAGGGTCGAAGAGGTGTATTGATGAAAGCGCTAGCAAATAAAACCCGACATCTTTATCTGTCTTCTGCTTGAAGAATTAGTGTATGCTAACTTAGTACTGTCCATTTCTTGATGTTGTCATGTCAGGTTCTTCTTTGTCCTACTCTTTTTCGACTACCCCCCTAATGTTCCTTGAATCATGTCTCATCACGTGCCCAAACCAAGCTAGCTTGCGACTTTTCACCACTCCCAAGAGGGGCTCCTGATGTCTCGCAAATTTGTATATTTTGTCTCTGGCATATTTATTAGTGTGTTCCAAATAATTAATTCGTAAAACGCGTCTGTAGCATTAACATTCGAAAGCCTGAATCCTCCATTCCATTTCTATGGTGAGAGTCCAACTCTCACACCCGTATAAGAAAATAGACAACACCAGTGATTTGTAAATATTGATGCTGATTTTGCTCTTCCACATCATTTTCAGCTGCAACATCGCCGCTGTTGTCATATCAAGTCTTGTGTTGATCTCTTTGGTACATCTGCCATCGTTGCCTATGTTGGAGCCAAGATATTTAACGGTAGAACTATGAAGCTTTTCAAAAGTAGTGCTCTCACACAATAATAAATGTTTCGGAAACTCCCGTACGGATAAACAAGCATTTTTGCCAATGCTCTTAAATGTTCGGTCCTTGGGATTTTACAATTTAAAATTGCACAGATTCGGCTATTTTTCTTAAAGTTAAAGCGATGCATTTCTTTGATCTTTGTTTAACTAATAATCTGTTTAACCCTATATTTATCTTCTTCTTCTGCCTTTCTATTCCCCAATGGATCATAGGCCCTCATCCAACTCACTCCAAGTCATTCTATCTTTCGCTATTACATGGAACGCTCCCCATGTCCTCCCCATATTTCTAACTGTATTCTTCAGCTCTCTTCTCCATGTGTTTTTTGGTCTTCCTTTATTCCTCTAACATTCCAGGTGCCAGTTCTGGATGTTTTCCTAGCTTAGAGGAGGTACGTCAACGATCCGGACTCCTTACGGCTTTCTCCACCCCGTGTCATACTTCTTCTACTTAAAAAGCCTCCCCTCATCTTGATTGGCTGGCTTTTACTTGATTCTCTGTTTTACTTATCTATGGTTGGTTGGTTTTTTGTGGCTATTGTTTTTACAGGATGAGGTAGCCAACCTCAAGCCTAACGCTACCATTAGTCGCCTCTTATTACATGCCTGGTAGGGTCCAGTGTCACTATTCTTTGCTTCCCGTAAAGGCCCTGGTGACACACGGGCGACCCACACACACACACACATATATATATGTATACACACACACACATATATAAATTTATATATATATATATATATATATATATATATATATATATATATATATATATATATACACACACACACACAAACACAATACTTGATACTAGTTGATACTAGAACCACGAACACAACTTATCGCAAGCATTAGAAAGATACTGTCATTCACAATGATTTTGGTCTTGCTATTACGAGAAGAATGAAACTAGAACATGTTATGAACACTGCAAAGATCTGTGAAATAAAACATTCAGAGGAAGACAAGGCCTAGGTTCCTTAACAGCGTTGTCTCATGACATGGAGGGTTGTTAGCACAACAACTAACTAATACACGCTAAGTAAAATCACAGATTGTGGAGAGGCATGATTGTCCACGTCAATCGGCAAGGCACGCGATGGTAATAATAATATCTCTTTACCGTCTTCCTGGTCTGCTTGTAAGTCTACATTTACTCAACTCTTTTGAATATGCTTTTTATGTTACCAATATATATATATATATATATATATATATATATAATATATATATATATATATATCCATATATATTATATATATATATATATATATATATATATATATATACATACATACATACATACATATATATATATATATATACTATATATATATATATATATATATATATATATATATATACTACTACTACGCTCATTAAAAGGTTTTTTGGGAAAGAAAGACAATAGAAATGGCACGTGTCTAATATAGTTAACGTCGCAATCATTCTCTGCACAGATATAGAGATAGTCTGGTTTTCCAACTTTAGATTACGTACCATATAATTGTGTCTTTATATTAGTGGTCATTTAAATAGTGTTATTAGCACAGTAACAAAAATGGTTATTTGGTTATCACATGCTAAAGCTGTATTTTTATAGGAGACGGAAGTAAAGCAACTACTGTACTTGTAAATAACAAAGTAAGTCGTAAAAATATTAGAATAGCGGAGGGAGCGTTAGTAAAATATAAACAAATTAAATAATGAAAAGCTCTTTAAGTTAACAATTTCAGTCATTACCCCCCCCCCCCCCCCTCCCAATCCACCGACTACTGCTCTCTCCCTCTTCGAAGGATTTGAAAATCATCACCTGGCGTTTTATGTTTTTGTTTGTAACTGACATTGACATCCATGTCCATCCTGATTAAAATGGGGAGCAGAAATTGTAATAGGTAGCAAATGGGGCTAATGTAATATTTACAACATCACCCTTCAAGTACCAGTACAACTACTACCACGACCACCAGCACAATAGCTAAATTAATGTCACTGCTATCTGTTTTAACATCGGAGTAGACAGGGAATCGTGAGCCAGAAAATTTGGCGCCGCATGGCTAATGCTGTCGCCACGGACTAGTCAGGTTAGGATGTATAATTTCGCTCCCCGACAGAAGAACGCCATAACCTTACCGGCGGTCTTCGCATGAGAGCACTACAGTGTAACCGCCCAATCACAACTACTACTGCTGCTGCTAATTTGAGTGGGTAAGGCAGTAACTGTGACTTAAAGCTCTCTCAGTAAAGAGTGCGGCCCCCCCCCCCCCCCCACAATTCACCGACTACTCTTTCCCTCATCGAAGTAGGAGGAAAAAAAAAAAAACCAATTGAAAAGCAATGAAACCAGGAAAAATACACCATAATTAGAAAATGAACGCTATGGTAAACAGAACAGCTTAAAATTCCAACGCAGATGAAATAATTAATTAGCTATGAACTTTCAGCGTAACCATGCAATTGAAAAGTTTAAAATGAAATCATAAGTAAGCGAATTGATCAAATTTAATTATTAACTCGTTTACCCACATACCTGTCTTTTTTTTTTTTTTTTGTATTAAGAGCCACATGGCTAGTGCTGTCACCACGACAGTGCAGGTGAGGATTTTATTTTGTCCCCGGGTAAAAAAACAAACTGCTCGGGATTCAAACACTGGTCTCCCGCACGTGAGCCCAGTGTTCTAAGCATTCGACCAAGTAACCACTCCATCAGAACAGCCAAAAGAGAACAAAACTATTTGAGATGTGTGTTCCTACTACTCTGTCCCGATTATAACACAACTCAAAACCGCAGGCAATTGTTTTCTCATAGACAGATATTCCAGAAATATTATTGAAACGGCACAATAGAAATGGCACGTGTCTAACACGGTTAAAATCGCAGTAATTGTCTGCGCAGACGTCGAGATAGTCCTTGATGTCTCCCCCCCCCCCCTTTCCAATCCATCGGCTACTCTCCAACTCATCGAAGGTTGTTTGAAAAGACAGAAAACAGAAATCGTGTCTAATATGGATATAGTGGCAATCATTGCCTGCACAGACATAAAGTTAGTCTTGTTTGCTGTATTTATTACTCTATTTATTAGAGAAGGAGTTGGCTGTACGTATCTCGCTGGTGCATGGTGAAAGTTCTTGCGTTCTAACTACGGCGCATGCGCATTTACTAACGTGTCTATAATTAAATGTCACTAAAAATGGAAATATTAGTTTCGAAGATTTTTCTAAAAATTGTGGTCACCTATCTCTAACAATGACAGGTTGAATTTCAAACCATGATATGTAAACTCCCGGTATCAAAACTAACATATCCTGAAAATTTCAGCTAAATCGGTTCAGTAGTTTCCGAGTCTATAGCTCATAAACAAACACACAAACAATGATATATATATATATATATATATATATATATATATATATATATATATATATATATATATATATATATATATATATAAATCAATGTTTGTGTGTTTGTTTGGTCTCTATAGACTTGGAAACTACTGAACCGATTTAGCTGAAATTTTCAGGATATGTTTGTTGTGATACCGGATTTTGAACCGTCGTGGTTTGAAGTTCAACCTGTCACTGTTAGAGATAGGTGACCACAATTTATGCCAAAATATACGCAACTAATATTTATAACTTTAGTAATTTCTAATTATAACCACGTTAGTAAATGCGCATGCGCCGTATTTACCATTCGCCGGCTAGTTACGTGCAGCCAACGCCTTCTCTAATACTAATACATAGAGTAGGTCGTGGTACAGCAAACAAGACTATCTCTATATTTGCCACAATAACCATATTAAACACGTTTTCTATTTTCTGGGGGTTTTATTTCAAACAACCTTCGATGGGGTGGGGGGGGGGGGCAATCGAGGACTATCTCGACGTCGGCGCAGACATTGACTGCGTCATTAACTTCATTAGTCAGGTGCGATTTCCATTGTCTTTCTTTTCTAAAAACCTTTGATGAGGGAGAGGGTACTAGGTGGATTTAGTTGTGGGGGGGGGGGGGGATCAAAGACTATCTCAAATTACGCCACAGTAACGCGTGGCCGGGTACAGCTAGTATATATATATATATATATATATATATATATATATATATATATATATATATATATATATATATATATATTTGAAGTTTGAATAACTGATTAACGTCATGACACACAGGTAGTAACCCATATGTGCTCCGTTTTAATTCTAACTCAAGTCTGAGTTCGAAGTAGCTCAGCGCAGTGCACGGGCTCCGGAGTAAAAGCTAGGATCCTGAAATATTTGGGTAGATTTTTAACTCCAAATTTTGCTTGGGCAGCGCCGTTAGGCTACTTTTTTCGATTTCCAACTGCCAAGGGATTTTCTACGTGCGCAACAATACACACGGGCGTCTTATCTTACTGCCCAGAGACAAGGGGGAATTAGTCCACGTGAAAAAACCTCAACTCTTACCGGGGATTGAACCCAGGACCTCTAGCACTCGAGGCGGTCACCATACCTGGAGATCACGCAGCTCCCTAAATATATGCTGTTAGTTAGTATTACCTATTCTCTCAAAATTAAATCATTTCTGTCTTGTCCTCGAGCACCTGTGTACTTGTGGGGAAGGTACTCTATACACTGTGTGGAATAATCTGTAAATTATATAAACAATTTGGATATAAATAATAAAATCTATAAAGATATATGTTTGTGTGTATGTGTGTGAGTATTTCATTATACAAACTATTTTGACTAATCTATAAAGGTGTGTGTATGTGTGTGTATGTGTGAGTATTTCATTATACGAGCGATTTTGACAAATCAATCTATAAATATGTTTGTGTGTGTGTGAGAGAGAGATAGTATTTCATTATACGAACCATTTTGACTAATCTTTAAAGGTGTGTGTATGTGTGTGTGTGTGTGTGTGTGAGTATTTCATTATACGAACCATTTTGACTAATCTATAAAGGTGTGTGAATGTGTGTGTGTATGTGTGTGTGTGTGTGTGTGTGTGTATGTGTGAGTATTTCATTATATGAACCATTTTGACTAATCAATCTCTAAAGATGTGTGTGTATTGATTGGGGATTTTTATTATACGAACCATTTGGAATAATCTATAAAGGTGTGTGTATGTGTGTGTGTGTGTATGTGTGAGTATTTCATTTTACGAACCATTATGACTAATCAATCTATAAAGATGTGTGTGTGTGTGTGTGTGTGTGTGTGTGTGAGTATTTCATTATACGAACCATTTTGACTAATCTATAAAGGTGTATTTATATGTGTGTGTATGTGTGAGTATTTCATTATTCGAACCATTTTGACTAATCAATCTAGAAAGATGTGTGTGTGTGTGTGTGTGTGTGTGTGTGTGTGTGTGTGTGTGTGTGTGTGTGTGTGTGAGTATTTCATTATACGAACCATTTTGACCAATCAATCTATGAATATGTGTGTGTGTATGTGTGAGTATTTCATTATACGAACCATTTTGACTAATCAATCTATAAAGATGTGTGAGTGTGTGTGTGTGTGTGTTTCATTATACGAACCATTTTGACTAATCAGTGTATAAAGATGTGCGTGTGTGTGTGTGTATTTCATTATACGCACCATTTTGACTAATCAATCTATAAAGATGTGCGTGTGTGTGTGTGTTTGTGTGTGTGTGTGTGTGTGAGCATTTCATTATACGAACCATTTTGACTAATTAATGTATAAAGATGTGTGTGTGTGTGTGAGCATTTCATTATAGGAACCATTTTGACTAATTAATGTATAAAGATGTGTGTGTGTGTGTGTGTGTGAGCATTTCATTATACGAAACATTTGGACTAATCTATGAAGATCTGTGTATATGTATGTGAGTTTTGCCTTATATTAACAATTTGGAGTTATATATAGATATATATGTGTATATGTCTATATATGTGTATATGTAAACGCATAACATGAGTGATATCATTTTATGTTCTTACAATGTAATCAACAGTGTTTTTGCCTTTTCCGTGCACAAATCCGCTTTGTTGCTGTCCTGTTTCATATCTCATTTTGTTCGGTTATTTGTTCACGATACTTTTTCCATAGTATTTACGTTACATTTCTGGTGAATCTTATTATTGTGCTTTCCGCGATCTATAAATTTAAATTATCATTAGAAATGCCATCATGTCTGATTTCAAAAGCTCTTAAAGAGATTTTCCCACTGTTGTATATGAAGTTTGGTTGACTTTATATGGACAATGATGAATGATTCCCCAGTGGTATTGAATATGTCTGTGTTTATTATGTTCAAGTAGGGAGCTGGGGTTGGGAAGAGGGGGGGGGGGGGGGGGGTAGCGGGGACGTCTTCGATAAGTCATCCATCCCACAGGGCACCTCTGGGCGATATGAGCTACTGCTTTAGATATTTTATCAGGGGGGTAGAATCCTTAAGGAAGACAATAGCTAGAGAAAGATTCTCATAATACTATGGACAAAGAAGACAAGACATACTGAAATCTCAAAGGATTTAAACAACAAAGAGGTTTGGCTAGTAAACAGCATCCTATTTCTGGAACTGAAATATTTCGTCATATCTAGCGCCACAGCGAATTAAAATAATAGAAGAAGGCCTCATCATCATCATCCGGTGCCTTGCCGACTGGAGTGAGCGATCATGTTTCTCCATAATCCGCGATCTCCTGCAGCATGAATCAGTTCGTGTGCCGACACACCTCCATGCCACGCAACAAGACTGTCAAGAATCTTCTCTCGTTGTCTTTCTCTATCCCTCCTTCCACAGATCTTTCCTGAGGTCACAATATGTTTTAATTTCACTCTTCTCCTAACATGGCCGAAAAATGATGACTGTCTCCTTCTGATGTCTATGATAAGTTGTCTTCGGGTTCCCGCCTCTTTCAAAACCTCTTGGTTGCTTTTTTTGGCTGTCCACAGTATTCTAAGCATTCTTCTGTAAAACCAAATCTCTGAGGCCTCCAGAAATTGTTTGGCCTGCCTACCAATTGTCGAGGATTCACAGCCATATGTTTACACTGGATGTATGTAGCAAGCAAGAAGAAGGCATAGTGCTAAAAAAAAGGGAAGGGGGAGGGGGGAAGGCCGACCAGCATGTGATGGACACAGGAAACAGCGATACCTTGAGTGTGAAACTGCACTAGCCGAGCGATCGAGTTTCTTTCAGGCAGACCGTGATGGGAATGAGTTTCTGTAAACTACATAATAAACGATGCTGATTAGTATACCCTTTGATGCGTGAGTTTCAAGGGACTTATTCCCCGATATTCTGCACAAATAATGTAATTTGGCTAGTCGATAGATAAAGAACGTCGGGTTCTCACGATGAAGATTCGGATCTGAATCCTCAGTACCACTGTGGGGATGTTTCTGTTGGTGGCAGAAGTAAACTGCTAACCTTTACAGCAGTGGCTCCCAACCTTCCTAAATTCGCGATCCTCAACTCTTTGAGTCCCAGGGAGTTTATCATCACAGGCCCAAGGGAAAGTCAAGAGAGAAGTAAAAACAGCGCATCTTTGGTTTATTCGGCTTCTAGGTAGGAATCTATGAACGTATGATGCGTTCCCTGGGACTCAACGAGTTAAATACAGTTCCCTCATGCTTTGGCCACCCAAATCAATTATTTTCTTTTTTAACTTTAATGAAAATGTGTTTTAGGCGACCCATGCAAAAGGGTCTTTCCACTCAAAAAAAGGAGTCGACACCCGCAGGTTGAGAACCACTGCTCTACAGTCTGCGGAGACAATCATAATTCCGCAAGCACTAGCCCCTCTCCCCCTCTCACATCCCCCTTCCCCCTCTTTTCCAACCACCAACAAAATTTCAATGCAAACAATAACAACACAACACAAAATTGTCTCTGTTGGAGATAAAATAAATAGTAAATCGCAATTCCAGCTTCAAAGATACAAACTGCGGTCAATGGATAAATGAGAAGCAACAACGAAATTCATAATCTGTTTAAATCATCACATCACTGAGCACTGGCATCATGAGAGCTAATAGACTGAAATGGTAATGGCATATTGAAAGAACGTCAGATGACACAGAAGTAAAATCTGAATACACCAAGGAGATGAATGGTCGTAGCCCACGAGTGAGACCAAGAAGACGATGGAGAGATAATATCCAGATATACCTGCAAACACTTGATGTTACCAACTGGAAAAAGAAGGCAAACCAGAGAGATGAATGGAGGCGTGTGATATCTGCAGCAATGAACCTCTTGTGCTCGGAATGCAGAAGAGGAATTCCAGCTTGATTAGAAACGGGTCACCCTATAGTTGCTCTATTGCTGTACCAGTGAACATCACACAGAATGCCCATTCCTGCCATTGTAAAACAGATTGCAGTTCCGGCAAAGCCAGAGACATAGACCGCAATTAAAGCCACAGGCATTCGTCAGAAGTTCAAGCATCGACAAGTCCACCAATAGAACTGCAATTTATCGTCTCGTGGAAGCAGCATTTACAGCACCAACAAGTCCGCCACTAGAACTGCAGTTTTTTGTCTGGGTGGAAGCAGCATTTACAGCACAAACAAGTCCGCCACTAGAACTGCAGTTTATCGTCTCGATGGAAGCAACATTTACAGCACCAAGTCCGCCACTAGAACTGAAGTTTATCGTCTCGATGGAAGGAGCATTTACAGCACCAACAAGTCCGCCACTTGAACTGCAGTTTATCGTCTCGATGGAAGAGCATTTACAGCACCAACAAGTCCGCCACTAGAACCGCAGTTTTTTGTCTGGATGGCAGCAGCATTTACAGCACCAACAAGTCCGCCACTAGAACTGCAGGTTATCGTCTCGATGGAAGCAACATTTACAGCATCAACAAGTCCGCCACTAGAACTGAAATTTATCGTCTCGATGGAAGCAGCATTTACAGCACCAACAAGTCTGCCGCTAGAACTGCAGTTTTTTGTCTGGATGGAAGCAGCATTTACAGCAAATTGGCAGTGGCATACTCAGTTAATCGCTTATGACATACAATTTTGCTTCTTCGAAAGATAGAAGCCTTACGTAGCTTGTTATCATCATCACCAACATCATCATCATCATCATCAGGTCCCACTTCTGCTGTTAGAGAGTAACAGTTTTAGATCCACCACATGATGTGCAGTAATAGCTTTTTGCCATTCCGTGTCGATGCAAAAACGCTCCCTAATGTCATCAATCCATGTTCTTCTAACTTAACATGTGCACATTATAAAACCGGAGCAAAATGAAGAAGGCACAGAGAAAAATGGACTGATAACGTAAAAAAATAGAAAGCTTTAGCATGTTCACACTTAGGAACAGACCACAGATTCGCTGGCTTCTCACTACTTGGTGGGAGATTGATGCATGATGAGACAGGCGCAGTCAAGACCGTTTTCTAGCCTTGAACAATGCAGACGCGTGAACCTAGCAGCACGGTATAGGGAGAATGGTTATATCTATATTAATAAAAATCCGAATTTTCCGATAATGTAAGCTAAAAACTCGAAAACTACTGAACCGATTGCTTTCAAATTTGCACACAACGTTGCCTTCGACTCCAAGCATGATTTTTTTGTAAGAAAATCGCACAAACCACGAACGACGTAGCTTCAGCAACGGTTAAATCATTATTTGTTTCGTTGCCGGTCCGGATTTGTTTTTATGTAATCGGCCATATTTGACTGCTGCGCTCTTATTGAACTTTGCATTATTATATAATTTCATTTCCACTGTTTGCTTGAGTGTTTGGTAGCGTAGTTGTTAACTATTCTGCCTATCATGCAGGTGACTCGCGTTCGATTCCCCGCTAGGTGCTATGATTTTTTTTAGCCCTTAACTGGGCGGATGGCACGTTGTGGTGTGGTTTATGGCTAGGCTGCGATATCTACGCCTTTTTCGGTTTTGGGGTTTACAGCTAGCCTGCGACAAAGGTAATCTTCGTTCGCCCTCGAGAGGGTCGTTCGCACGCTGTGTTGTGGTTTACAGCTAGGCTACGATATCTGACCTAAAGTCTTCAGTCTTCGGTAGTTGAGTTGTTCCACCCTTCACGCGAAAGACCGGTGTTCGATTCCCCACTGGATGCTAATTTTTCTTTTTTCCCTTTGGGGCGATTGGTACGTTGTGTTGTGGTTTACAGCTAAGTTGCGACATCTGCGCCTTACGCCCAAAGACATATGATTTCAGTACAGTCCCAGTTAGCCTCCCCCCGACGCTTCACTCGATCAAAAACTATTCGTTGATGACAGAAACTGTTAACTAAGACGGCTTACAGTCCAGTTTAGTTTGGGTTGACACGGATGTCAAAGTCAGTTAAAAATCGTTCTTTCGAAGAGGGAGAGATGACGAGTGCGGGGTATTTTTCTCCCCTATTCGTGTGTATAGTGTACTTTTCACTGTAGGTTCCATTACTGGTTACGTGATGAAGTTTTTTCCCCCCTATGTCCGGGGCATATTCATACTAAATAGTCCGTGGCGACAGCGTGCGGCGCTAACTCCTCTTTTCTACACCGACCTACACATACTGTAGTGTCAGTTTTTGTTGTTTTTGTTGTTGTGATGGTGGTGGTGGTTGTGGTTGTAGTAGTACTGGTGCTGGATGGGTGATGTGGTAGCTGTTACACTGGCTACAATTACCTCTCTGTACAAGTAAATGCTACCTATTTAAGTCTGGGTAGACACGGATGCAAAGCTCAATTTAGTTACAATATTTCGTTACACGGTGACTTCCCCATCCTTCGGAGAAGATGATATGATCGGGGGAGGAGGGGGTAGGGGTTAGGCCAGATACAGTTAGCTGAGAGCTCAAAATATTATTTTAAAGTTCTCATTTCTTAACTATTTATATTTTAATCATTTCGCCAGGTGATGATTTTTCAATCCTTTGGAGAGAAAGATATGATTAAGGGGGGGGGGGGGGAGGGTATGCGGGACACAGTTAACTGAGAGAGTTCAAAATTTTATTTTAAAGTTCTCATTTCTTAACTATTTCTATTTTAATAATTTCGCCCTAGATGATTTTTCAGTCCTTCGGAGAGGGAGATATGACTTCGCTAGGTGGTGATTTTTCAATCTTTGGGAGAGGGAAATGTGAGTGGGAGAGTGTGGGGGGGGGGGGGGGAAAGCCAGACACCGTTAGCCGAGACAGCCTAAAATATTATTTAAAATTTCATTTTTCTTAACTGTTTCTATTTGAATAATTTCGCCATAGATAATTTTTCAATCCTTCGGAGAGGGATATATGACTAGGTCGAGGGGAGAGGAGGGGGTATGACAGACACTGTTAGCTGAGAGCTATTTTCAGCAAGTATACATACAATAAACATACAATCTATAAATCGGCACTCATAGATTGGTTTATACAACGGATCAAGATCATGGGACAGGATTAGTAACCCATAAGTGCTCTGTTCTACATCTAAGTGCAAACAGAGTCCGAAAAATCTCCACACACAAAAAAAAGATATAAAACCGAGCGAAAAGTCTATCAGCAAGCTTCACAAACGAACACAAACAACGGGGATATTATAAAATTGAAAAAATAACAAAATTGTTAAATGACATTTATAATAACGGGTACATTCATAATGACCTGTTAAAATCTAAAATTATTGCTCTGTCAAAGAAACCAGACACTTTAAAACGTGAAGACTATCGTACCATAAGTTTTTAGAGCCATTACCAATTTATTATTATTATTTTTTTTTTTAAATTCTATAATATTTGAAAGCCTCCATTTCTCCAAGCGTGATATTGTCTGGCAAAGGTTCTTTTTCTTTCTTTATATCATGCAATGCATCCTCAACTTCTGGAGTCAGTATGACCAAATAGTCACCCCCCCCCCACCCCCCCCCCTCATCCCCTTCACACAAAAAATGTCTTTAGTAGTCATATCTATGACACAGCTTGAAATCCACAACTATGGAATACGGACAGAATTAATCTCAAACCATTTAAATGACACAGTAGGTTTTAGAAATGTATTTTAACCAAGTATAGGTCAAATAAGGAACACAACAACAATTTACACACACAGTAGACAGTAATGCTTTGTCTAGAATACACGAACTTGTAAGAAAGAGATTTAATTGGTAGGTTATCTGGCCCAAGAGAGCCATATTGCAAGAGAAGCTATAGGAGAACGGTGGCGACCTTAAACGCACAATCCTATTTGTGACACAGACGGGACTCAATGTTTAGCATGACTGATGTCGAACGCAGAAGAAGAAGAAGAAAAAATTGGTAGGTTGCATTGTATTACACGTTTTTCACGTAAATAGAGGACAATAGTGCATCGTGGAATGACCAGAGGCTCTGGTAGAAAGGCAACACCCAGAGGCAGGGCAAGACTGTTATACAATAAAGCTGCTATATCTCTATCATGGGAACTGAAATTCTGCTGGCAAATAATAAGTCGTCCCAATATGAGACACAATTTTCCTTAGTGTAAAGCCCCACCCAGGCTGTAGTCGGGGCCCAAATATAAACCTAACGTTTGAATGCGGTTTCTGGGACCTCTCCCCTGGTGATCCTCATCCACATGGTGGCACTTTTTGTCACCAGGTTTTTATCACTTTATGGATGTCATGGTGGGGTTCAATTTCACATACTCTGCTGGCTGCTGACAATGAAGGTAGAACGTTCATAAACAATTCTGAGTATGTAGGTAGGTGCTTTACTGGGGGGGGGGGGGGGGGGAGAGAGATCGTTACGTTCAACTATCATCCACGAAGGGAATCTTTAGGTGATAATTACGACTAGGTGATGTGCACCGTAAAGAATGGCTTAGTACTGCACGTCATCAAGAGCCCTGAAAAGGACTCCTGCAGGATCAATGCGACCAAAGAAAACAGACCTAAATAGTGTCATGACCGGCGAGATAGTCGCCTACCGGCAAGCCAGTGTGCCGATATGAAACTGAGTGCTGTTGAGTCGGATCTTAAATTTAATGGAAATACCCAAATTGCTGTCATATCGGTTCTTAACTCAACTATACTGAACTCATAATGTTGATCTTGATGATGTTGTTGATGTTAATAATGGCAACGTTTACAGTGACGATATTAATGACAACAGTGTTGATGATGGTAATGATCAATCCACATCTTCACATTACCCGACCGACGACATGTAGTTTCGGTGTGACGGACATATACTAACTGCTTAGACACTGGAGCAATATTGACTCCAATTTCATTGCAATAATTTTAGCAGGTTGAAATTAACACATAACGCGGATTTTGAAACTAACACAGACGGAATCAATTAGAGCAAAATTAGGTAAATACAAGCTACATTATTTCGATTGGACATTGTATTCCCTAGTTTATTTTACTTTTAAAGTGCCCACGATTTTGTAATTATTTCAATAAATAAGGGAGCCGCGGCAACATTGTGATTAGGTGTTTATCTGTCGGCTTAAAAGGGTTGAGTTTGAAACCTCAGTTTGAAACCAAGGCTGATTTTCTTTCTAATTATGGATAAGTTTACCTATCTCATAGCTCTGAGAACTAAGCAAGCTCCAGTGCACCAAGAGGTGAGGAAAAGACGCTGGCGTTGGATAGGATACACATTGAGAAAACAAGAGAACAGTAAAAGTAGAATATCTTTGCATTGGAACCCACAGGGGCATAGCAATAAAGGAAGGCCTAAAATACACGGAGAAGCGAGCTGGAGAATGAAGTTAGAAAGATGAGGAGGGCATTGGGAGAGCTGCAAGCGATAGCAAAGTTTAGAACGATTTGGTGTGAATTGGTTGAGGGTTTATGCTCCATTCGGTCTAAAAATGCAGAAGACGAAGAAGAAGAAGAAGAAGAAGAAGAAGAAGAAGAAGAAGAAGAAGAAGAAGAAGAAGAAGAAGAAGAAGAAGAAGAAGAAAAAGAATCTCAAATCTCTCGGTACCTAAAATGTACCACGTATATCTGCCCTAACCTACATCTTTGTGCCAGGTTATTAGGGTGTTAAAGAGAACGAGCGTGCAGACTATCTTGCTGACACTGCGGTTACTACAGCTAGCCCACTACTGGACAGAAGTGATGTTATCAATGCCATGCGCTGCACTTACCGTACCGAGGAGCACGCCAATGGACAAGAATCCATATCACTGTCTAGACTGGTGGACATGTGGATGCAGCCTAGAGCTGCAAGAAATTAATATTTCACTAAGGGGACAAGACATTTCATTACTCAACACAGAACAGGCGTCATCAGTCGTTTTACACTTGTGGAGCTTTTGTGAATGAGATCGGAGCACCTATGGATCTGTCCGGAGTGCTGTGATAATAATGCTGTCTAATCACTAATCACCTTTAATGTAAGGGTCGTCGAGAATGGTTACTGAGATTTCCAAATGTTTTAGACCGGCATCTTCAAATGTTCCGGAGGGTTTACATATATATATGTGTGTGAATGCGGTATGGCAGTCTGTGTGTGTATGTGGTGTGGCAGTCTGTGTGTGTATGCGGTATGGCAGTCTGTGTGTGTATGTGGTGTGGCTGTCTGTGTGTGTATGCGGCATGGCAGTCTGTGTGTGTATGTGGTGTGGCTGTCTGTGTGTGTATGCGGTGTAGCTGTCTGCGTGTATGCGGTGTGGCTGTCTGTGTGTGTATGCGGTGTGGCTGTCTGTGTGTGTACGGTGTGGCTGTCTGTGTGTGTACGGTGTGACTGTCTGTGTGTGTATGGTGTGACTGTCTGTGTGTGTACGGTGTGACTGTCTGTGTGTGTATGCGGTGTGGCTGTCTGTGTGTGTAAGGTGTGACTGTCTGTGTGTGTATGCGGTGTGGCTGTCTGTGTGTGTACGGTGTGACAGTCTGTGTGTGTACGGTGTGACTGTCTGTGTGTGTATGCGGTGTGACTGTCTGTGTGTGTATGCCGTGTGACTGTCTGTGTGTGTACGGTGTGACTGTCTGTGTGTTTACGGTGTGGCTGTCTGTGTGTGTACGGTGTGACTGTGTGTGTACGGTGTGACTGTCTGTGTGTGTACGGTGTGGCTGTCTGTGTGTGTACGGTGTGACTGTCTGTGTGTGTACGGTGGGGCTGTCTGTGTGTGTATGCGGTGGGGCTGTCTGTGTGTGTATGGTGTGACTGTCTGTGTGTGTACAGTGTGGCTGTCTGTGTGTGTATGCGGTGTGGCTGTCGGTGTGTGTATGCGGTGTGACTGTCTGTGTGTATACGGTGTGACTGTCTGTGTGTGTACGGTGTGACTGTCTGTGTGTGTACAGTGTGGCTGTCTGTGTGTGTACGGTGTGACAGTCTGTGTGTGTATGCGGTGTGGCTGTCTTTGTGCGTATGCGGTGTGGCTGTCTGTGTGTGTACGGTGTGACAGTCTGTGTGTGTATGCGGTGTGGCTGTCTGTGTGTATGCGGTGTGGCTATCTGTGTGTGTATGCGGTGTGGCTCTGTGTGTGTGTATGCGGTGTGGCTGTCTGTGTGTGTATGCGGTGTGGCTGTCTGTGTGTATGCGGTGTGGCTATCTGTGTGTGTATGCGGTGTGGCTCTGTGTGTGTGTATGCGGTGTGGCTGTCTGTGTGTGTATGCGGTGTGGCTGTCTGTGTGTGTATGCGGTGTAACTGTATGTGTGTATACGGTGTGGCTGTCTGTGTGTGTATGCGGTGTGGCTGTCTGTGTGTGTATGCGGTGTGGCTGTCTGTGTGTGTATGCGGTGTGGCTGTCTGTGTGTAAGCGGTATAGCAGTCTGTGTGTATGCAGTGTGGCTGTCTGTGCGTATGCGGTGTGGCTGTCTGTGTGTGTATGCGGTGTGGCTGTCTGTGTGTGTATGCGGTGTGGTTGTCTGTGCGTATGCGGTGTGGCTGTCTGTGTGTGTATACGGTGTGGCTGTCTCTGTGTGTATGCGGTGTGGCTGTCTGTGTGTGTATGTGGTGTGGCTGTCTATGTGTGTATGCGGTGTGGCTGTCTGTGTGTGTATGTGGTGTGGCTGTCTATGTGTGTATGCGGTGTGGCTGTCTGTGTGTGTATGCGGTGTGGCTGTCTGTGTGTGTATGCGCGCGCACGTGAGTGGTATGTGTATGCGTGTGAGTGTATGTTTGTATGAGGCTATCTGTTTTTTTTTTAAATTCATAACAATGAAAGAGTGCAAAATTTATACTAGATGGGAAAAAAAGGCGGCAGATATTATGCTGACTTCATCGCCAATCGAGTGTTTTCAATAACATGTTAAAATCAATTCCAGTCCTATGCCCCAAATGAGCTAGTTTTGTGAGAAAGGTTCCCAACATCGTTTGTGTTGGGAACTACAGATTTAGAAAATGGCCCACTACCAGAGAACAGGTTGTGCTTGATGTAAGTAATCACGTGTCACTGCAGCTTTCCGCTAGCTATACAGAACTCGAGACACGCACACCAACATTGTGGTTGTAACTGACTCACAAAGCATGCTGAGGAAGGTCAGGACAGGCATGCTTCGTGAAGAGTGGCATGCCTCGGTGTGGAGGTCATGGATGAGAGGTATTGTCTGGATCTTTTCTCAGGGGCTACGCCTATGTGTTGGGATATTAACAGGCGGACAAACGCGCTGGCTCTGCACAACTTAGTTGAATATTAATGCACAATAAAGTAGACGTAGTTATGGCCTTGTGGGAAAACGTATACAATTCAGAGGAGCAAATGGATCACCACAGTCTGTTGAGAGTGATGCAATGTGGAGTGAAGAGTGATTCTGGCCGATACGCAGCGCTTAAAGGAAACGCAAGACGGACATTTAATCGGAGTGCTACTTGCACCTTTGGTACTGGAACTCTGCGCTGGCTGCTGAAGATGGAGACGGAGAACCTCTGTAAATTCCCCGAGTGCTGTGATGTCGGTTTTTTAATCAAATCAACTCATGTCAGTCGCGTTCGCATTTAATTCTCTGTTGTAGCTATTGTTTCCATCCAAGGATAAACTGCTTTTCTAACGACATATGTGTCAATGTTTTGTTTTTCACAATGGACAGTGATGAACTTTATGTGTGGTTTTCTTTGGTATAAGGACAGAGCAGCTATGGGGACGACCCGTTTGCTATGAAGCTGAAACTGCGATTATCCGAATACCTGATGTGTATAAAAGGTCCTGTTATCCAAACGTTAGTCTCCCTAAACAAAGCAGGGCACATTCCATTCATAAGTAGACCAGCCCGGTCTATCTTCCTGCAGGGAGCATGCCTGCCTCCACCTTTCTCAGCATGCTCTGTGAGTCAGTTACAATGACGACATGTGTGTACAGCTGATTCTCTAGCAAACGAAAGGCAGCAGTGACTGCCTCCACCTCCATTCTCAAACTAGACGTTATGATACCCACAATGGGACCCTGGAACCCATTCGGGGTACATGCAGTCTAAAAAACAAGACTTTTCATGTGTGTGCATGTAGTATTTACTTGTTGGCGATATGGTTTAGAAAAACAAATGTACTGAAATTTGATCGAAATTTCTAAACCTACACTACAAACATTATTGGGGTTCAAGTTCTCTGGTTGAGATATTGCTTGACAATGCAACCTGTTGGGGAGATTTACCTATACGCGTTCGGTTTTTTTTGGTGACGCTGGGCGCTTTGACTTTCGTGAAATGCAGCCTGGTACATCGTTCGCTTGTGTATAAAAATGCTTAAATTCCCCCATGATCTTGCAACTTTAATGGTTCACTACGCCAAAATTTTTATTTTATTTACAGAGTTAGAGCAATTATTTTATAATGGTCATTTGAAGGAATACATGTTAATACATTTGCATAATTTAAGTGTGAAAAAATCTTGGTTGTCATGGCAATAGCCGCCATCTTGTGGGAAAAAAAAACATGTACTTAAAATCCTAAAATTTCCAAAACGAACATACGTAATAATAAATAGATGATGGATTCATGACCTTTTATCATATTTAAAGGTACAGGTTTAGTTTATGTACTTTAAACATGTTTTTAAATATTTTTCATAGAATTTTAAAATGTAGGTTTATTGAAAAGGTGGAAAAAATCTTGCATCATAAGACAATAATCAAATAATTAAAAAAACTTTCTAAAATCTACTTTTGAAAAGACCAGTCCCTATAATATTGTTTAAGGAGTATGCCTACTACATTTCATGTTTCTAGTCTTTATATTAGCTAGATTTTAGGATGTTACACACACAACAAATAGAAATATAGAGATGTGAGAAAACTGACTTGTAAATTTCTTTTTTTTTTCTTAAAAAAGTGCATGGGTTGGTGCTTTTAGTATTAACTTTTCAAAGCTCAATTGTTTACAAATTACATAAATTTGAAAAAAAAAAAATGCTGTGTTGTGACCCTTTAATATCGTGGAACAGCGAGAGGTTGCAATGACAACGGAATTTGTTTTGGAGTCAGCTGCAGCACCCAATGTAAAACTCCCAAATGTTATTTCACGTCATCTTTTTGTGTTTTTCATTTATTTATTATTATTTTGTTGTTGTTGCTCAGTATAAACAAACAAAAGCTGAAAATAGTATCTTTTAAGAATATAGTTCAGCTGAAATGTATCAAAGAACTGAAGACATATTTTTGATTGCCGTTCTTCTTTTTCTTCTTCTGCTGTCTCACGGCTACCAGATTGTAGCCCAATGTCATGCTTTTCTGTGTCTTGTTTTGTGTTTAAAAGGGGTGGGGTGGGGGTGGGGGGGGGGCGGGGGAAATTGAGTGATGGATTTGTTCATCTTTTTGAAAGATAATAGCTACATCAGTTTTCCATCTCTTTCTTGGTTTTCCAAGACTGGTAATTGTTCATTTTCCAGAAATCATTGGCACCTTTCCGTCTTTCCACACGATTGTTTCATTTTGCGCTATGAGGAGGCGTGGGACTCACAGCCTATGGCGATGACGCGTGTGACTAGCAAGACCCGTCCCCTAACTAAGAAAAGGCTTTTGACAATTATAGAATGGGATTTCAGTTTTGTTTTTCTTTGTTTCCTCCTGGTTTACCAGAAAAGAGAATTGAAAACTCTACTAAAGGTTGTTGCGTATCCTTTACAGGACGTTGCAGAACCAACCCTAGCAGCCCCTGTCTGTTGTGTGGCTTTTCTAGGCAAATTTACGTCCAGTAGTTTGCCATTGCTTACTGGACGGTCGGCTTTCTTGATACCGCTGTCGAAACCAAAGCAAGGCGCATGGCCCTCAGCTGGGATCGAACCCGGCATCCCGGCATTACGAAGCGTTCGCATCGACTTTGCCACAGAGCTGACGAAAACTCTACTAGATCACTGAAATTGTTCACGCTTTGACTGTCACTTAATCAAGCTTCCACCAACCCCGCAGCAAAAGAAAAGTTAATTGTGGTGGTTGTAGGTTACATAAAAAAAAACACCACATTTAAATTAAAAACAGGAAGCAGTAAAAAAACATATACTAGATGGGAAGCAAAGGCGACAAACACGGAATAGACTTTATCACCAATCGAGTGTTGTTTCACTTGCCAACACTCTGTATGATCATTACGTCTGAAGGCTGAAGGTCCTGTTAAGGATACGAAACTAACTAGAACATTGTCTTGCTTGGTCTACTGTCTTATTTGCGTACTAGAACTGAAATCTCTCCGTTGAAGATTTATTATTCCTTTAAATCATCTGTTCTTAAAATCGTTAAAAAAATAAAATGATCATTTGGGTCCGTCTTTGATCCTAAGCCCTCCTCTATATATCACGTTTTCCTTTACCTCTTTTCTCCAGAGATCTCATCCCAATCTTGTGTTTGCTGATATCGCACATCTTCTCGTGCAGATAACTGGGTTGAAAATCACAACAAACCCAGAAAGAACCCTTCTAAATTATACACTGACTGCTTCAGCTAACTTCAAAACAGCTCCGCTGTCACTGAAATGTCCCACAGTTCAATGACATTAAACTTGCAAGATCTTGCGGAATTCAGGCATTTACGAACCAGCGATCGATATACCAGGTTGCATTTCATCAAAGTCCAAGCCAACACATCACCATAAAAACCAGTCGTGATAAGTATATTCCCCAATAGAATGCATAATCAATCAATATTTGATTGAGAAAATCAAACGCCAAGTAATCTTGTGAGGTAGATGTTGGAATTTTGCGATGAAATTGCAGCACTCTTGGAAAACTAAGCCATCTTGCTATCATGTTAAGTTTAGCTGGGGAAAAAAAGGGTCTTTTTTTGGGTCTGCATATTTTGTAATGCTATTGATTACCTGGCCGTCAGACGGATTAATTTAGTGCGTCTATTTTTTGTTGTATGTTTAGGAGTTTTTGTGTGTGTGTCTTTCTTGGAGATTCAGTTTTGTTACAGCACATTTTCAAGGGGGTAAGCAAAGATCCACTCTTTAGCCAATGGTGCGTATGGTACATGACCTATACTAATAAAGTTCAAAGAGCATTCGATGGTGACTTTTACTTCCCAAGATACCTTTTTTTAACCGGGAGATACTTCATCGGAGACTGGGTCGTCCATTGGCTGGCCGGTAGACGACTTCGTCACCGGTGGGGACTGTATTTGGGTCTGTCTAAATTGATCACAACAACACTGCAAGAGTTCTTTCCATGGCTGCTTGGCTGCGTAATGAAAATATAGAAAAATAGAAGAGCACCAATGGAAATCTTTATTTTAAATGTCGCACATAAAGCTATTCATAATTATAACCAAATCATCCCCCTTCAGGGATGTTGGTTGAACTTGACTTTTTGTCGAAGTAAAACGGAAATGTTCCAACAGCAAAACTATCTTCAAATAACACCTTTGGGTCAGCGGTTGCCATGGCATTTCTGATCTGTTCTCTTTACGTATGTCCATTAGAGACAGTAGACGCCTAGCGCCATTAGCAGATATGGACCAAAAAAAGACGATGTTTGCCTCTCCACTCTGCCAATTTCTGCCTTTCTTGGTGTACCCCCTACTCCTCTTCCCTCATCCTAATACATCTTGCAACAGACGGCGTTTCGTAGGAGATTAGCTGGTTAGTTGGTCTTAGGGCAGAGGTCACAGCTCTCCATGTCTGAAGGTTGTCGCTGTTCTTTGCCACCTGTTTTTTGGTCTTAGATGTTCACTAGGCCCTAGGGTCTTTGGTCTTTCCCGTTTTCTTTTCACCTCCCATGTCCATATGAGAGCTTGTTAGGGGAGTCTGGTCTTATCCATTCAGAGTGCGTGGCTTATATATTTCCAGAAATGCTTTCTTTTAAAATTAGAAACATTGTCTTAGTCGGCTCTGAGGCTAAGTCGATGCGAACGCTTCGTAATGTTGTTATGCCGGGTTCGATTCCAGCTGCGCGCCAAGCGCCTTGCGTTGTTTTCGACAGTGGTATCAAGAAAGCTGACCGTCCAGCGAGCAATGGAAAACTACTATAGGTAAATTTGCCTAGAAAAACCGCACAACAGCCAGGGGCTGTTGGGGTTGATTCTGTAACGTCCTGTAAAGGATACACAACTAACCAGAACATTGTCTTGCTTGGTCTTCTGTCTTATTTGCGTATTGGAACTGAAATCTGTACAGTGAAGATTTAGTATTTCTTGAAAACATCTGTTCTCAAAACCGTCTACTTTAAAAAAATATATTTTTTTTTTTTGTCTAGAGCTACAGTTGTTTTCCAACTCTCGCATCCATACTTTAGCACTGAGAAAACACGAGAGTATGAGATGCTAATGAAGAAATTTCCGTTATTAACATTCATTGGTGTATTAATAATAAAACAGTAATATAATAGTAGTAGTGACTTTTGGATAAACCAGATTGTTTTACTGTGTTTTGACCAGAGAGAGAGAGAGAGAGAGAGAGAGAGAGAGAGAGAGAGAGAGAGAGAGAGAGAGAGAGAGAGAGAGAGAGAGAAAGAGAGTATTAAACTTCAATGTGGATTTAGCAGATAAACATTTTTTGTGTGTGACAGATAGTTAGACATATTGTGTATTTCCACCACATTTATTGCACTTACTATATATTGTTTAGAACTGTGAATAAAATTAGATAAAATTCCAGCTTTTGCAGCCATAACTTATATTTAGCTGACGATGTGTTTTAGTTGCTATTAAATTGTATATAAACGTAAAATAAAGGATAATTTCCTCGCCCTCAGAAGTACTAGACATACAGGGCTAGACCTATTGGCTAGCTTCTCTTCGTAGAGCTAAAATAAAAGGATCATTGTCACGCCCTTAGACGTATTGAGCTTACCTGGCTAGACCTATTGGTTAGCTTCTCTTCGTAGAGGCAAAAGTAAAGGATAATTTTCTAGCCTTTAGACGTATTGAGCTTACCTGGCTAGACCTATTGGTTAGCTTCTCTTCGTAGAGGCAAAAGTAAAGGATAATTTCCTAGCCTTTAGACGTATTGAGCTTACCTGGCTAGACCTATTGGCTAGCTCCTCTTCGTAGAGGCAAAAGTAAAGGATAATTTCCTCGCCTTTAGACGTATTGAGCTTACCTGGCTAGCCTATTGTCTAGCTTTTCTTCGTAGAGGCAAAAGTAAAGGATAATTTCCTAGCCTTTAGACGTATTGAGCTTACCTGGCTAGACTTATTGGCTAGCTTCTCTTCGTAGAGCTAAAAGAAAAGGATAATTTCCTCGCCTTTAGACGTATTGAGCACACATGGCTAGCCCTATTGGCTAGCTTCTCTTCGTAGAGCTAAAAGTAAAGGAAAATTTCCTAGCCTTTAGACGTATTGAGCACACATGGCTCGACCTATTGGCTAGCCTCTCTTCGTAGAGGTAAAAGTAAAGGATAATTTCCTCGCCTTTAGACGTATTGAGCACACATGGCTCGACCTATTGGCTAGCTTCTCTTCGTAGAGCTAAAAGTAAAGGATAATTTCCTAGCCTTTAGACGTATTGAGCACACATGGCTCGACCTATTGGCTAGCTTCTCTTCGTAGAGGTAAAAGTAAAGGATAATTTCCTCGCCTTTAGACGTATTGAGCACACATTGCTCGACCTATTGGCTAGCTTCTCTTCGTAGAGCTAAAAGTAAAGGATAATTTCCTAGCCTTTAGACGTATTGAGCACACATGGCTAGCCCTATTGGCTAGCTTCTCTTCGTAGAGCTAAAAGTAAAGGATAATTTCCTAGCCTTTAGACGTATTGAGCACACATGGCTCGACCTATTGGCTAGCTTCTCTTCGTAGAGCTAAAAGTAAAGGATAATTTCCTCGCCTTTAGACGTATTGAGCACACATGGCTCGACCTATTGGCTAGCTTCTCTTCGTAGAGCTAAAAGTAAAGGATAATTTCCTAGCCTTTAGACGTATTGAGCACACATGGCTAGCCCTATTGGCTAGCTTCTCTTCGTAGAGGTAAAAGTAAAGGATAATTTCCTCGCCTTCAGACATATTGAGCATACAGAGCTAGACCATCTGCACTTGGTGCGGGATGTGGTCAACATCTCGCCTGCCTCCTTTACTTCTCAGCACTCTATCTGGTACTAATTCACGGCTGGGTGGACCTTGGAGCAAAGGTCATTGTTGTAAATAGGTCCGGTGCCAAATAAGACTAGCCTGTCTTTTCAATTCCAAAAGGACCCTTTCCTCCGCCATTAGGTGTTAGGGCATCGAGCCTTAGACCTAAATATGTTCAGATAAATCGGCATCCGTTAAACAATGTGGTCAACATCACGCCGGTCGCCTTTACTTCCCAGGGCTTTACCCGAGATCTACTTTAGACTGGGTCGACCTGGGAGGCAACATCGTTTAAAGAACAGAAATCCGATTGGATGCAGATTTGAACCTTTCACATTTGGTCCCGAGGCGAGCATCTAGCGGCTACACAACGGTGGCTCCCTCTTCCGAAATATATACCCTTTGAAAATGAAGTTCGTCGCTTCTTTCGTTCACTCTTCCCCCCTTCCCCATTTTCCGTTCGTACACCGCCCCCTTTTTTTCCTTTCTTTCCCCCCCTCTTCCGCCCCTTATCCTTCTCATTTCCGTACTGAACATTGTAGTCTGGTATGAGAAAGCATTTAAAAAAAAAAAAAACGTACAGACATCAGATGGCACTTTTTTTAAATTAGTTGATAAGAAAGCCCGTACGCATAAGAATTATCAATGACAAGGCTGCATTAAAAAAAAAAAAAAAACTATTAACTAATTTAACGAACTCTAAGGTATTCTCACGTACAATTTGAACAATTTCATTAATTAAATTACAGAAGATTTTGAATGTTACAATTATACCAAAATTGTGTTGCTTTCAATAGCTATGCGTTCCCCTCCCCCCCCCCCTAATTTAAACAGGATTGCACCAATATAAATCTGCACGTTTCTTTCTTCTTTCTTTCTTTCTTTCTTTCTTTCTTTTTCTTTCTTTCTTTCTTTCTTTCTTTCTTTCTTTCTTTCTTTCTTTCTTTCTTTCTTTCTTTCTTTTCTTTCTTCTTTCTTTTCTTTCTTTCTTTCTTTCTTTCTTTCTTTCTTTCTTTCTTTCTTTCTTTTTCTTTTTCTTTCTTTTCTTTTTCTTTCTTTCTTTCTTTCTTTCTTTCTTTCTTTCTTTCTTTCTTTCTTTCTTTCTTTCTTTCTTTCTTTCTTTCTTTCTTTCTTTCTTTCTTTCTTTCTTTCTTTCTTTCTTTCTTTCTTTCTTTCTTTCTTTCTTTCTTTTTCCTTTTCTTTCTTTCTTTCTTTCTTTCTTTCTTTCTTTCTTTCTTTCTTGTGTTGAAAAGTATATTTGTTTCATTTTACGAAAAAGTTGATTTTATTTTTAAGCTGACCAGTATTCAGATAGTAAGGGTGTCAGTGCCTATTCTATATTTCTTGAGTAGTAGCAATGAATTACACAACTGCCGGCTTGCTAGGCCCGTTGAGTGGCTGGGCATGGAAAACAAAATGACCAGGTTGGTACCCGTCTCCTTCCAGGCAAGCCATTGCCTTGTTATCCTGAAATCTCGCGGCTTCAGTTTTCCGGTGTGCACTACGAGGGGGTAGAGCTGACCTGGGTGCTCTATGGGTCATTGAGAGGCTACTCAAATTTCACTTTCGCCTCTCCGAAGAAAAGCTAGCCAACCTTAGCATGGCTGGATGCAGTGCCAAGCACACCCTTACACGCCTACAAGACCATGTCTGGATTATATTACCAGAGAATAAGTGAAATGATTCGGCCATATAGTGAGGATGGGACCAGGCCAACCTGCATGTGAGACTTTCTACAGCAGAACATCTGGGAGGAAGGCGAGAGGAAGACCAAGAATGACATGGATAAACGGTGGAGCCGGAACCTGTGAAAAGATGAACTAATCCATCAACCAAGCCACCCCAGAAGCACAAGACAAATGCTGGAAACCACAACACTGGGCTACAACCTGGTATCGAAGCGTCGACAAAAGAAGCAGAAGTAAGACTATGAGTGTTGTTTTCTTGCACGCCTCAACTTTCTAGACAGTTACTCACTTTAGCAGGGACAGCTTCATTCGAAGTCGGAGTACATCTATCTGAGAGGCAAGGAAACAGCAATCTGCATACAAATAAGTCAGATAAGTAAAATGGAAGTGCACGCAACTCTCAGGCTCTGGAACAGGACTAAAGTCCAGAAGTGGACAAACAACCAGAACTTTCCGCCACAGTTTACAGCTGATAAACGCAAAGAAGAAGAAGAAGAAGATACGGGTCCAAACAATGAAATATAATTATTTCCATATCAAAGATAATTTAAAGACATGAACATTGGGGTTTGGGGGAGATAGGGCAACACAAAAAACATGGAGGAAACGCCCATTATGTTTGCACATTTTCCGATTGGGAGGGCGGAGGGGGGGAGGAATGGAGGTAGTTTAAGGGACACAATCCTTGCATAATTGTTTGAAAGGAATAATAAACTTAATAACTATAATAACGTGATATGACAATAAATAAAAAAATAATAATAATATATTTGAAATACTACCAAATATTAACATAGCGCATGGGGGGCAGTGGATGCCCCTATTCCTGAATTTCTGCTCTCTTACGTTGACGCAGTCATGCATAGCGTGCTGACAAATGGGCTATAGCGGCTCTCTGTTCAACCTGTAGCTTTCAATTTTTATATTGTGTGGCGTATCCTGTAATTTCTTTCCTCTGCCTTCGTGAGGTTGCGGTTTCAAAAGCTATGAATGTATTTCTTTCTTCTTCTTCTTCTTCTCTTCTTCTTTTCTTTCCCTTTTTCTTCTTCTTCTTCTTCTTCTTTTTCTTTTCCTTTCTTTTTTTTCTTTTTCCCTTTTTCTTCTCTTTCTTCTTTCTTCTTTCTTCTTCTTCTTCTTCTTCTTCTTCTTCCTTTTTTTCTTCCCTTTTTCTTCTTCTTCTTTTTTTTTCCCTTTTTCTTCTTCTTCTTCTTCTTCTTCTTCTTCTTTCTTCTTCTTCTTCTTCTTCTTCTTCTTTTTCTTCTTTTTCTTTTTTTTTCTTCTTTTTCTTCTTCCCTTTTCTTTCCCTTTTTCTTCTTCTTCTTTTTTTTTCTTTCCCTTTTTCTTCTTTTTTTCTTCTTCTTCTTTTTCTTCTTCCCTTTTTCTTTTTCTTCTTCTTCTTCTTCCTTTTTTTCTTCTTCTTCTTCTTCTTTTTCCCTTTTTCTTCTTTTTCTTCTTCTTTTTTCTTCTTCTTCTTTTCTTTTTCTTCTTCTTCTTCTTTTTTCTCTTCTTCTTCTTCTTCTTTTTCTTCTTCTTTTTTTCTTCTTCTTCTTCTTTTTCTTCTTCCTTCCCTTTTTCTTTTTTCTTCCTTCTTCTTCTTCTTCTTCTTCTTCTTCCTTCTTCTTTTCTTTTTTTTCTTCTTTTCTTTTTTCCTTTTTCTTCTTCTTCTTCTTTTCTTCTTCTTCTTCTTCTTCTTTTCTTCCCTTTTTCTTCTTCTTTTCTTCTTTTTCTTCTTTTTCTTCTTCTTCTTCCCTTTTTCTTCTTCTTCTTCTTTTTTCTCT
>CAJHNH020003346.1:0-10000 GCA_905116865.2 Candidula unifasciata
AAAACACAATTATTTATCTTACGTTATTAACAGAAACACAAAATCTCTATATAGCCCTTTTATACATAGAGGAGTTGAACAGAATGCTTTGGGACAAATTATACCCTAAGAAAAATATTTTACCTGTCTGTTTTAAAGGCATTTGTGACGGGAGTGGGTGTTGGTGTGAAAAGACTTGCAAAAAAAAAATGGAGATAAAATATATTTTCCCTTTACTAACATTTATTCCAAATTTAAAGATTGATAAAATTCATGCAAATATTTTTTCTTTTCTTCTTCTTTTCTTCTTCTTTTCTTTTTTTTTTTTCCCTTTTTTTCTTCTTCTTTTCTTCTTTTCTTTTCTTCTTCTTCTTTTCCTTTTTCTGTGTTTGCCCTTTAAAGGGTGGTGGCCTTTGGTTTTTACAGTCGGAAATAAAAGGGCCCTATCTGCCAACCACCCAAACTTCTTTTTTTAAAACCCTTTAATCGTCACATTTTTTGACTTTTTGTAAAGGGCATTGTTTATTGTTCCCCCCCCTTAAAAAAGGGGGGTCATAAACCCACCAGTAAAAACCTTACTGGGGGGAAGTCACCAGGTCACCCCTTCAAAAAAAAACGATGTCAAAAACTCGCTCAAAAATCTTTTTGAAACAAATGCATAAAATGTTTTAGGGGGTGGGGGTCCCCCCCGGGGGAAATAGTCAAGCCATTACCCCCTTGACATGAAGGTCGGGTTTCTTTTCACAGCCGGTCATTCAGTTCATAGTGAAATTTTTTTACAAGATCTTTTGGGGTCATCGCCAAGTTGGGGGTTTATGCTTTTGGGGTCTTTGGCGGAGGGTAACCTTCTGCAGAGAGAAAAATGAGCCATATGGGATAAACGGTGTAAGATGCATCATCGACTTTAACCTGTATCCCTTAATTTCCATTTATATTCGCTGGTACAGATCTTTAAACTGTTTTCTTCTCATGACAAAAAATTTGGGAGCGGAAAAAAAATACAAAAATTTAAAAATTAAAAGTTAAATACTCCCCGGGTAGGTTAAAATGAGACATTTTTTTTAAAAGGAAGGGTGTTTATCTGTCTCTTAGGATTTTCTACCCAATTAGGTGTTGGTCTCAGGCACTAGATGGACAGTCTTCATGACTGGATAGTTTTCTGTTGAGAAAAAGTCTTAAAACTGACAAAACAGCTTTAGTCAAATTCAAGTCATCACAATCCCCGGGGGGATCTGGGGTTAATTTTTTTTTTTGCTTGGGGGGGGACGGGGGGGGGTCCCTGCTCTTAAAAAATCATGCTGCAAAAAATTTTGTACCAACCAAAACTCTGTACTTTTTGGGGGTCATTCCAAAAAAGTATAATTAATTGCTGTCATGTTTCTTTTTTTTCCCCTTTTCGCTTCTTTTTTTTTTTTCTTTCTTCTTCTTTTCTTCTTCTTCTTTTTTCTTCTTCTTCTTTCTTCTTTTTCTTTTTCTTTTTTTCTTCTTCTTTTTCTTTCTTCCTTCTTTTCTTCTTTCTTCTTCTTCTTCTTCTTCTTTTTTTTTCTTCTTTTTCTTCTTCCTTTTTTTCTTCTTCTTTTCTTCTTCTTCCCTTTT
This sequence comes from Candidula unifasciata, assembly GCA_905116865.2. Taxonomy (NCBI): domain Eukaryota; kingdom Metazoa; phylum Mollusca; class Gastropoda; order Stylommatophora; family Geomitridae; genus Candidula; species Candidula unifasciata. The sequence goes on from CAJHNH020003346.1 coordinate 1,576, forward strand.
TTTTCTTCTTTTCTCCTCCTCCTCCCCCCCCCCTCTCAAAGTTTCCCCAAACAGTAAACCCAATAGAAAGTTTTTGGCTGGCTCAAAAATTTTGGGCTTTTGTCCGTTCCGATATTGGGGTTTTGCCCTGCCCCATCGGTTTTTAAAGTCTGTCTTTTTTTTTTTTTTTAAAGCAGCCCGTTAGTTTCCCTTTATTTTGAATTTGAAGGGAAACCTTCCCTAAAAAGACCAAAATGGAGGGGTTTTAAAACTGAGCGGCTACCGAAAAGCAGCTTTCTGGGGGCTCTTCCCGGCCCTAAACCGAGGGGTTTTTTAGCAAAAGGAAAAGGCAAAACGAAAAGGCTGTTTAAACCCCTCAAAAAATGTTCCGTCCCCCACCCATGGGTGGAAATCTTGGGGGAATGAAAACAGCTAAAAGAAGCCCTGCCCGGCCCGGAAAAAAGATAAAACCCGAGAAAGGTGGGCCCAAATGAAAAAAGAAGGGCAAAGTCCGCAATCAACAAGCCCTCAGATCGATACCCAGCCTTTTCTAACCCCAGTAGTCAGTCACGTTACGATGGTTTTGGGCCCTGTGTGCAGAATGGAGAAAATCGGGCCCCCATGGCAACATGGGAGGGTAAAACCAGGGGAAATAGAAACCCCCGGGACGACCCCGGGGCGCTGGGAAAACAAAAATCCGACAGTCCCCAATTTACGAGGGGGCTGGAAAAGGGAAAAAGCCAGAAAGAAAAATGCTGATATAGCCGTCTGGCGATCACTCTGGCAAACCCCTACCCCCAAGGTTTGAAGAAGGGGCGACCCAAGTAAGTAAGTAAAAGGTTTCCCCCCCCGTAAAAACCCCGCCGGGAAAAGTTTTTGGTTTTTTTGTTTACTTTCAGAACTTGAAATTTTTCATGACCTGGCTTCATAGCCTCTTTTATGAACGGAAATCAAAAGGCTTGCACCCATGCATCTTCAACACTGACACTGGAGGCGAACAAGAAGTTCTCGCTCTTTTACTTCACTTTTACCGTCTTTTTCAGATTCTCTGTGTGCGCTCTTTCTCATGTCAGCTTTCATAACTTATTTACAATGAGTTTAGTTTACAAAACCTGGAAAAGAAAGAGTTATCTCAGCATCATCATCATCACCATCACCATCCTGTAACACTACGTGTCGTTTGGTTACCATTTTTTGTTGACTGATCAGCTCTCTCCACCTTTGGCGGTCAGTTGCGATGGACCATGGTTGCATGCCTGAGGCCTGTCCAGTCAGTCAGGTTCTGTAACCACGTCTTTCTTGGTCTGCCTCTTTTCCCCTTTCCCTCTACTGAGCCCTGCAGTATTGTTTTTGTAACTACATGCCCATACCATTACATTATTCTAATGTCAGATCAGTACTCTTGTTTGGGGCGGAAACATGGAGAACTGGTGCTTGCTCAGAATAGAGGGAATTAAATGGTATGATAGAATAACTAATGTAGAGCTTTGGGAGAGAACTAAAAGGCTCCATAGAACCAAGAGGTGGGGAAAAGACGCTGGCGTTGAATAGGACACACAGCGAGAAAACAAGAGAAAAGCATAACTAGAATGTCTTTGCATTGGAACCCACAGGGACATAGGAATAAAGGATGGCCAAAAACAGAAGAGAGCTAGAGAATAAAGTTAGAAAGATGGGGAGGACATGGGTAGAGCTCCAGGTAATGGCGAAGGATAGAACGACTTGGCGTGAGTTGGGTGAGGGCCTACGCTCCATTGGGGGATAGAAAGACAGAAGAAGACCATTGCATTTTTCTCCTTTTCACTGTAGTTAAAAGAGTTTCATAGCTGCCAATGTGCTTATAGTTAGCTACTTACTGCAGATTCAAATGAGGCATTTTCACTTCCTGATTTTAACTGCACTATATAATAAATGACATTATCCGATGACGAAGGCTTAAATTTGACAGTTGCTGCTGTACTTTCCACTTCGGCAACCATAACTTCTGTAGGAGGGGCAGGCAGGATGCCTTGACAAATTAAGAAAAACAATTCCTGTTAATAAAGTCATTTCAAAAGAAAAAAATTGTCAGGATCTCTTTACACGCCATTGACACTTTAGATATGACTAACTGACTGACTTTCTACCCCACCAGGACATCACACAAGCGATAAACACCCGATGACACAAAGTGCCTCCATGTGAATGAGGATCGCCGTGGAGAGGTCCCAGAAACCGCGTTCAGACAATTGACCATATTTATGGCCTGCCTATATTGCGGCCCCTGGCTAAAGCCAGGGTGGGGCTTCAAATAACAAAAAATTTCGTCCTAACAAGGACACACACACACAAAACTTTAGATATGTCAAGTCCAAGTCCTTTTCAGAGAAAAAAAAAAAGAAAAGCTCGACCACGTTCTGACTGCTGCTAGCTAGCCGAGGCTGCTAGCAGTCTCCGCCTATATTTGTGGTCTGGGTTATTTGCGTTACTTTCGTGACTGAATTCAAGTGTTTGTGCCATTTCTGGGCTTGATGCTTCCATCCGAATCAAACCGCTCGTCCTCCAACGAGTTTTCACTGGTGCATGTCTTTCTTCTTCTTTCTTGGTGTTTCCTGTTTGTTTTGTCTCCCTTTGATCTGGCTAGACGTATCTCGTAGGAGAGCGAGCTTCCATACACAACGTCCTTTGGACCACCATTTATTGTTTTAAAATTTTGAGTATTTTATTTTGCCAAAAAGTACTGAAAACAGTTTTTAAATTTGAATAGTTCCAAAATGTGAAAATTTTCCGCGTGTGACCATAGTGGTCTTATAGTTGTCTTCCTGTAATATGAACGGGTTAGTCATGTAATGGATATGTGTGTGAAAGGTTGTGTTGAACCTTAAGCGGGTCCAGTCGTCATTTGCTATTATGTGATCGGGTTGTGGTGACAGCTAAGCTCCGGTATACGTAAATACCATATAACCGGAGCATCCAGCTCCCGCTTTCAGATCCAAATGTTCGGCGATGAAAATTGCTGTGGCATGTTGGGTAACGAACTTAAGTGCTCTCTGTGGGAATGAGTTGGGGGGTTAAACTCGTAGTGCAACTTTAGATATATGAGGTTACACTTTTATATTTATAGACCAATCAGTCCTCGATAGATGATTGGTCAAAATCATGCCAGCTGCCTTTATTTTTCCAGAACTTTCCCTTGTATCTATTTAAGGCTGGGTTGACCTGGAAGTGAAGGTCATGTATGAAAAAAAATCAAGCTCCATGCTGATTTGAAGGAGTAGTAATTCGAATAACAATACCTGTTCAACCCATCAGGGTTATAAGTGGGAAATAAAGAGATTTTTTTCTTTTTAAATAATATACAAGTATATCTATGTTTAACAATATGTTTTGTTTTGCAATATCGCATAGCCTATATACTAATTATATAAGATTGCAGATGTATAGATTGTCACATTCAATACATTTTAAATCTACTTTCAAACAATTATAGTAATAGTACTGCGTAGTCTTTCATTACGGACAAAGTGATCTGGGATACATTTATTCAGCTTTAAGATAGATTGACATCTCATATGCGAATCTCTGTTCTTGTTATGCACTGCCTTATTCTCCCCTGTAGTTCTCTGGAACCATCTAGTCCCAGTAAGTTTTCAATTATCATACGCTTATTTCAGCAGATCATATATTTATGAGGATTATGGGATACAAGGGAAATTGCTAGATAACATCGTGGCCATGTACCTCACTTCCCAAAGGGCAGTGAGAGCAAACAAGAAAGCATATCTGATATGTTTACAATCAATACTAAACTATGCATCGGATCTTACAGCCGGTGAAAGCGAAGAAGAGGATGGTTATTGTTATTATTTATTTATTATATTTGTTTCACAAAATACCATAATTTAGTAACTTTAGAATAAGTTACTTTTTTTTTTTGGTTATGTTTGATTTCTCATCATTATGCTGATGAAGTCTAATTACAGCAACATTGCTCATCTGTTTATTTAATTTATTCTGTCTTTTTTTTTTTTTTTCATCTCATTGATACCAGGTTGTAGCCCAGTGTCATGGTTTTCTGTTTTTCTGTAATCCTGTGTGTGTGTGTGTGTGTGTGTGTGTGTGCGTGTGTACGTGTGTGTGTGTGTGTTTGTCTTTCTGATGCTCTTTTCTATCATGTTTCCTTATTGTCACCAAGTGTTTATAGCTTTTTTCTCCCATGACGTTATGTTTGTGTTATTTCCTTTTCTAGGTTTTGTTAATTCAACTCATTCTAAATAAGTTCTGAAAACTGGCATACTTTGGTTCATAAAGTTACGAGCAAAAATGGACACGACATTACCATAGCCCTGCTGTACACAAGCCTCAATAATGCCCATCTGGCTGACACAAGTGATCAGAGAGTCTGTGAATGCTGGAGGCTGGCCAGAACACACCGGAAGACAATCAGCAGTCACATCAAATGCAGCACAGCAGTTGCTGTGGTTGCGCTCTCCTTTACGGATAAAAATGGTTTCATTTATGGTAAAATACTAATCTTTCTTAATTCATATATATTTTAGTTTTGTTTTCTAGAAAAATAGCTGAATATATACAGTGAAACTTCGATTAACCGCCACTTATTTAACGGTCAGTCTTTATTATCCGTCACTGCTTTTGCAGAACCAACCCCAGGATTTTTTTTTTGTGGGGAGAGGGGGGGGGGGGGGCTATGTTTTTCTGGGCAATGGTTACGTTCAGTAGTTTGCCATTTGCTTCCTAAACGGTCAACTCTTAGTACCACTGTCAAAATCAACGCAAGATGTTATGTTGTCAAATTGTCCTCAGCTGGGATTGAACCCGGCACTTTGGCGTTACCAAGCCACAGACAGCACATCCCCAGAAATAAAGAAAGCCCTGCATATATGCACAACTAAAATTGTTATTAATTTGATTATTATAATTTAATTTTCATTGTAATATTTGGAGAAAATCAAACCAAAAATAAATAACAGCTATACAAAAGATATTAATTCAACAGTCAGTTAATGGAATGCTTGAATATGGCACAAAAAGTTAAGAAAGTGGGTAGAAACCAACATACTCATGGTGAGCAGCTTGGGACTACATGAGTTAAAGAGAAGTACCAGAATCTTGTATTAAAATGGGATGAACTCAGACTTTATATTCCTAGTAGACTTTTACACATTATACAGACACCTTGAAGGAACCTTGAGTACTCAAGCATGCATTCCATATATTCAGAGAGAGCGTATACAGTGGACTGAGTCACTGGAAGGGTCCACCATGCTTGGAGTTAACTTCACACTTTTGTTAGGTAATATGAGTGCTGTTGACAAAAAATAGGATAGATAGATCATAAGGCACGGCAATAGTTACAGATGTTGGCTATTATTTTTAATGCGATTAGAGAGAGGGGATGACTGGAGAATTCTGGAGGCTGTGCATCCCCACCTCTATTAGGAATGCAATAACTCTTCTTCTTCTTCTGCGTTCGACATCAGTCATGCTAAAAATTGAATCCCGTCTGGGTCATAAATAGGATTGTGCGTTTAAGGTTGCTACCGGTCTCCCATAGCTTCTCTTTCAATGTGGCTCCCTTGGGCCAGATCCACAGTCTTTGCTGGGAAAGGTAAGGGCAGTACTGTATTATGTGCCCAGGGGTCTGTCTTTCTCCTCCACAATCGCAGACAGCAGATTCTTTTATGCCTATCCTGTACAGGTGTGCTCGAAGACCACAGTGTCCAGTCCAAAGTCTAAAAATTGTTGTTTGTTCTTTCCTGTTGTTTATGCTGTCACTCTCTGGTCTGTAATCTCCATTCTGCCTTCTCCACTCCCATGTAATAACTGGGAGTAAAGATTGGCACACCCAGGCATGAGAGGCGCACATGATAGTTGGTAAAAATTTTTGGTCATCTTGCATATTACTACACTTTTAGTCATTGAACACTAATGCATATGTTCAGCAGGGAATCGGAGCATCAGTGAAGCTGCTAGGAGCACTGTGAGAATAACCCAGCTCACAAGTTTACTAAAGATTACTTTAACCTTCAGCATAAGTTTAACAAAAACTTCTGAAGATTAAACAGTTATCATTTCGTGGACAAATACTAACCTACAAGGCAAGTAAATATTTCATCCAGGTCAGGATAGCAGCCGAGGATTTGCTGGGTGTCAAACTTGGACCAGGTCCGGGAATGACAAAGCAAGTTCCTGCAGACATCACCTACACCTCGATGTGAGCAGCAAACTGGCAAGATAAATGGTATACCAGTATATGATAGTGAATGAGAATATGTTTAAGATAGGTTAAATAATGTTAATTTGCATATTCTTTTCAGAACTTTACAAACAACCCCCAAGATTTATTGGCTGTTTGTGGGATTAAAGAGGAACTCCAAAAATGGTCAATTTTATCACATGAACTTGTTTGTAAATGTAAATCAGAGATTAACCACAAAAAGAGAAAGAATGGCTTTTTTTGTGTGGATTTTCTTGGCAATTTTACCCTCAGTATTAAAGTAAAGGTAAAGGACCCTTTTCCATGACTTTAGGCGTATAGGACATACAGGGCTAGACAATAGGCACAAGATGGGTGATGTGGTAAGCATCACGCCGGTTGCCTTTGCCTCCCGTGACTGCACCCGGTACCTACTCAAGGCTTGGTCGACCTGGGAGCCTAGGTCATTTTCGAGAAAGGTCCGGTTCCGCCAGATAGCGAACCCACGACCTTCCGATCCGCGGCGAGCGTCTAGCCGCTCCGCCACGGCGACTCCCTTTTACCTCAGTACTTTGCTATATTTTTAGTAATTTTCTCCCCTACAGTTGATTATTTCCTTCTTGCTGATTTGCTGTGAAAATGAATAATTGTACCTGTTTCATACTATTAAATCATGTCCTCACCTCTTGCTGTAATAAGAATCTCTACTATATAAAAGTCAGCATTTTTGTGCAATTAGGAAAGATTAAGTTAACGTAAAAAATGTGGCAGGGAAAAGGGGTAAACATAAAAGACCTTATTTGCACCAACAATTTAACATGTAATAAGTTCTTGATACCAAAAAAAGTAATAAAACAAATAAACTGGCCTCATTTTAATGAAGCTCAGGATTTGCGAATATTGTCTTAAGTTACAAACATACACAAAACAGAAGCCTTGTGATAAAACTGAAATTAACAATTAATGTCTAGAATTAAATATATATCCATAGTTTATATAAACAAACAACAGCTTACTATCAACATCTGCAATAATTTGCGCTGGCTTGGTTGCTGAAAAAGAGAATTACACTTACTTATAATGTCTATTTTAGGAAAGAAGTATAAAGTAAAACAATGCTGACAATCACTAAATAAAAACCCTAAACCCTAATAAAAAGATATAAAACCAAAAGAAAAGTTAAACCAGTCAACTTTGCAAAATCACAAATAGAAAAGACAAGAAAACATTGAGGCTAAAAAGCATTCATCAGCATATTTAATCTACCTTCAATACCACAAGTACAAACAAGAATACATGAAATCACTAAACTGACGTATCTTTGATAGAAATCATATTTCTGTCTGGCCAGAAGGAAATCTCACATATATATGATCACCGGAAATAAATACTAGCCAGAAAAAGTCGCAGTTGACATGGACTTTAAAATTCTCCTCTGGTTCACCATCATCAAGTGACTTGTCGACTGGCGTAGGCGATCATGCATCTCCACAATCTGCGTTCTGAAACTGCGTATATCAGTTTGTGTGTTGACACCCCTCCACGCCTTGACAAAAGACTGTCAAGAAACTTATCACGCTATCTACCTCTGTCTCTCTTTCCACAGATCTTTCTAGTGATCACAACATGTTCCATTTTCCCTCTTCTCATAACATGACCCAAAAATTATGACTGTCTCTTTCTGATGTTTGTGATATGTTGTCTTCGGACATTCGCCTCTTTCAAAACATATGGGTTGCTTTTCTTAGCTGTCAAAGGAATTAAAAATATTAACGCCCCTCTGACTACCATCCATTATTCACATGCGTACACAGACATCTGTAGGATATAGACAAGTTCACAATCAGTAAAGAAAACGATTGAGATGTTTGAACTTAACTGTTACATATATTATTAGAAATAGAAGTTGGAAGGGAGGAGGATAAGAAGAAGAGAAGTGAAAGGGAAGATGAAAAAAAGAAGAAGAAACCTTTTCTCTGGAGACTTTTACATTATAAAGACTTTTTACAGAGGAAAAAAAAAAAGAAAACTTACAATTGGCTATGTAGATGTCCACTTCAACAGAGCCAAAGCTAACACCGTGAACCGCTAAAGCTGACACTCGAATTTTGTAGTCCATATCGGACTCAATCTGAAACTTTTTTCCATCCAGACGATAGGACAGCGATTTTGGATCTGTAATTTTTACCTGTTTAGAGATTGAAAATAACAAGATAAAGATAAATAAAGATACTTCAATCATTAAAGTGA
>CAJHNH020003346.1:12500-72081 GCA_905116865.2 Candidula unifasciata
TAAGCATTCTTCTTCTGAAAGTCGATGCCCTGTGGCGTTGGTAGTCATGTCTATTCACAGCCTTCTGACTCGTATACTTTCACCTCTGATACAAATGATCTTCCATGCCATGATGTCAAACTGTCCAGCATCGTTTCTCTCGGTATCTCTTGGCTGCTCTTCCTCTCCAGCTTTCCTAGTGTCACGATATACTCCAGTTTTCTCATCACATGACAAACAATTTTAATTGATTCTATTGTGGGCAATCTGTTCTCTTCGTGAGTCAATTTCTTTCAAGACATCTTCATTACTCTTTTTATATTCCCATGGTATTTTTATCATTCGGCTACAAAACCGCAACTCCGTAAACATTACACATAATATTTTACATTAGCTTTTTAATGTGAAACTGCATATCTGGCGAATGCTTACATAGAAGTAAATAAAATAAGTAATCTTAATGTTGTGAAAGAGGTTAAGATGAAAAGACAACGTATCACAAACAATAAAAAAAGAGACAGTTATCATTAACTCATTGAGTCCCATAAATAATTTACTGTAGCTTGTGTTATTTTCTGGTAGGCCGACTGTTTTAGTCTTGACATATCAGTAGTGGTTTTTAACTTGAAAGTAACAAAATTAACATCTAAGGCGACTGCAGTAGTAATCAGTCTATGTTGATATAACATTTGCATGAGGCTATAAAAGTGAGACATTTTTTTTAAAAAAATCCTCGCCTGAGAGGTGAGAAACCAACTGTCTGCATACAAATAAGCCATATTTGCAAAATGGAAGTGCATGGAAAACTGGAGTACTAGAACAAGATTAAAGTCCAGAGGTGGATGAACAAAGATAATTTTCCCCTAGAGTTTACAGCCTGTGAGCGTGGAGAAGAAGATATATAAATGTATGGCTAGTGTTTTGGTCCTGAAATACATTTAATGTTGGCGGCATATTGTAAAACAGGTTGGCGTCTGTGGCTTAGGCTTTGCAAGCGCGCATCGTAATGTCCAGGTGCCAGGTTCGATCCCTGCTGCGGACGGTTTGCCTTGCGATGGTTTCAACCGTGGTGCCGAGAGCCGACAGTCTAGAGGCAATGGCAAACTACTAGACATAAATTTGCCTAGAAAAACCACAACAGCCAGAAAGTGCTGGGGTTGGTTCTGCAACGTCCTGTAAAGGATACGCAGCTAATTTTTACGACTGAGAAACAGAAAAACTAGAAAATGTTGTGACAATCAGAAAGCTTTAGGGAGAGATAAGCAGGGATATATATGACAATGTTCTCAACAGTTCTTTGTCATGGTATCGAAAGATGTCTGCAACATGCTGTTGTGTAGACACATGAATACTCACACCAGTCGGCAAGGGACTTCTTCAGTGATCTCTTATATTGCATTGGATTCGCTATGGGCCATAAACCTGGAAGACAGCTTGAGGTCTTTTAAGCAGTGGCATAGCAAGGCCGCAGGGTGCTTGGTGTAGAACATTTCCTTCACCTCCCCCCCCCCCATACCCCCGCCCTATACACACATAAAAATATCATATTTATGCCATTATTATCACCACCCCCCCCCCCCAATCCCCATTTTTACCCTACCACATATATATTTTTTAAACACATATTTTTGCTACTTTGTCACTCCTCCTTGATGACACCCGGGACATACCTCCCCTCCTCTCCCCTTTCTTTTTCATACGCCACTGCTATTAGGTTTTCCCAAAGATATGTTATGGGGTCTTTTCAGCACGATGACACTGGTAAGGAGTCTCTAGCTAATTTCTAATTGATATACATGTTTGTTCAGTTTGCAATGTCCAGTTTGTAAGCGAAAGATGGTGTCTTGGTCTGTTCTATTCAGGAAATAAAGATGGTGACTTTGTCTGTTCTATTTAGGACACGAAAGATGGTGACTTTGTCAATTCTATTTAGGAAAGAAAGATAGTGACTTTGTTCTATTCAGGAAAGAAAGATAGTGACTTTGTCTGTTCTATTCAGGAAAGAAAGATAGTGACTTTGTCAGTTCTATTCAGGAAAGAAAGATTGTGACTTTGTTCTATTCAGGAAAGAAAGATGGTGACTTTGTCTGTTATATTAATGATATGAAAGATGGTGATTTGGTCTGTTCTATCCAGGAGAAAGAATTTGAGAATGTTGATAATGATGCTGGGTTTACTAACCGAGCTATAGGATGTCTGATGCCTTGGTTTATACATGATCAGGTAACCAGTCACAGCTTGTGGGTTTCTTTTCGGCTCTGCCCATTTCACTAGAATAGATCCGTAAAGTCCATCATGCACTGGTATGGCTTCCACATCTGTAGGTTCACTGGGGAGATGCTCTGTCAGAAATTCATGAAAATGTAAATTCGGTTGAAGTTGACTTAATATTAAACAATGTTTTGAAAGTTGGTAGCAACAGATCATCATACTCTGTCGTTTGCCATGACGTACACTTTCTCAGATTGCTGTTCGTACATCTCCTGATGCTATCTGCCCCCCCCCCCCCCCCACCTCTTTCCCAACTTATATATCTGTATGTCTCTCCATCTCTTGCCTTAAACTTTTCCCGCCAGTGTGATTTTAATAACAGTGTTATTTATCTTAAAATAGCAAAACAATTTCTTTCTTTTTTTTTTTATTTTTTTTTATTTCTTCAATAGCTGTCTTTTTCTTTCTAGTCTCTTCACAAATTCAGTGTTTGATTAGCTTTTGTATGTTCGCATCTCCAGAGATTGGTTAAAATTTTCTAATTGCCTTTTTATTATCAAAAGTGTTAACTTTATACACAGAATAATTTCGTCTAACCTAATCTTCTGCTAAATTACCCCATTGTATCAATTCTGTTCTTCACGGGGAAAAAAAACAAGACAGATGAAAAAAAGAGGATCATGCCGCACCGGCAACAAATGGTCTCTGCAATACTGCCCAGGCTTTGTGCTATAGAGAGTAGGAACTTCATCTCTGGCTATCATTGGATTGCTATGTCACAACTTCTCTATTCATTTTCAATCTATGGCACAGCAGCAGCCCGTGAGGTAAAATTATGAGAATATGCAGTTTTTCCAGGGTAACTTACAGATGATGTGAGTCTTCGACTCTTAGGCTGTGTTGAAAAGAATGGAGCCTTTAAACTGGAACGCTACAGAAAAAATAAAACAAAATAATAGTATACAGTGGACCAAGCAGAAGAAAACACAGACACAGACATCCTATATGATGTCATACATCGAAAAGAACTGGCTCATAAACAGCAGCCTCTCCTGAAAGCTGAAGTATTTTGACGATGTCACACATGGTGGCCATGTGAGATCGTTACAGTGTTTCTGGAAAACCAGGCAGAATAATTGGCTATGAAATAACATAGGGTTGGAAAAGTGGCCCCCGAAAAGAGAGACATGCAGTCGTGCCGTGAAAAGAGAAACGTTCTGTAAAGGACATGCTGACTGGCGATGATCTATACATTTACACTGTATTCATCATTACGCCATCATAGTGCTACAATTACCACAGGGAGATATTACAACAACAAACAAATATTCTTGTGAGATGAGATGCTTGAGGAAAACCACCAGGGAGAAGGGATACTGTCAAAAAACAGAAGAATAATGGTTTGTGTATCCTGCTAGAGTGCATCTTCATTTAGTTGCGTATCATTTACATGACGTTACAGAACCAACCCCAGCATTTTTTTGTTGTTGTTGGCTGTTCTCGTTTTTCTTAGAAGCTGAAATATTTTGGTCATATCAAGCGCCACAACGGATTGGAAAGAAAATATAGCAGAAGGCATGGTATCAGGAAGGAGGTGCAGGGGCCGACCAACACGAAGATGGGCACATGATATATGACGAAGAATATCCTGTGCCAATCTTCGTGTCGGTCGGCCCCTGCCCCTTCTTCCTGGTACCATGCCTTCTGCAATAATTTTTTTCCAATCCGTTGTGGCGCTTGATATGATCCAAATGTTTCAGCTTCCAAGATAAACCAGAACAGATTTAAAAAAAAAAATGCTGGGGTTGGTTTTGTAACGTCATGTAACGAAAATGGGCACAGGATATAAGTGACTCCTTGAGTATGAAAGTGCATGAGGCGGGAGAGCTGGCGAAAGACAGAATTTCTTTCAGGTAGACCGTGATGAGAGCGACGTTTTGCAAAGGACCTGCTATATGATGATGATGATGGTTTTTCTTAGCACATTGACGTTCAGTAGTTTGCATCATCATTAGGAACGTCATTTACTAATCCTGGCATTGTATCTAAGAAGATCGGATGCAGAAGAAATAAAAAGGCATTCAATGAAAATGCGTTAACAGTGGCTGATTGTTTTTGAGTGACGAAAGCAAGTGTTATTCATCACCAAATATCCCTTCAGGAAATACTCGACAGCAAAACGTCCGTGCCCGCACAGATTGGAGGTGACCCCTGGTTGGTAAAACCGTTAAGGAAGTCCTAATTATAACTTCTTTAGAGGTTGAACACGGTATCTAGGATTTACCTTCCAGATAGAGATTTTTCAATCTCAGAATGAGATGGTCAATCTTTAGGTAGCAGCCCAGAGGGGACACACTGATCGATCGATTAACATCACAATTCGGAGATAATGATGATAATGTAAATTGCAAGGAAAACAAAGGGAAGGATCCTTTTCGTGCCCTTGGGGATTTAGTGATGGACCTATATCTATACAGACCACTCGGCACTTTAGGCATTTAATGCTGGACCTCTATCTTTACAGACCACTCGGCACTTCAGGCATTTATTGCTAGACCTCTATCTATACAGACCACTCGGCACTTCAGGCATTTAATACTGGACCCCTATCTATTCAGACCACTCGGCACTTCAGGCATTTAATGCTGGACCTTTATCTGTACAGACCACTCGGCACTTTAGGCATTTAATGCTAGACCTCTATATGTACAGACCACTCAGAACTTCAGGCATGTAATGCTGGACTTTTATCTATACAGACCACTCGGCACTTCAGGCATTTAGTGGTGGATCTATATCTATACAGACCACTCGGCACTTCAGGCATTTAGTGGTGGATCTATATCTATACAGACCACTCGGCACTTCAGGCATTTAGTGGTGGATCTATATCTATACAGAACACTCGGCACTTCAGGCATTTAATGCTGGACCTTTATCTGTACAGACCACTCGGCACTTCAGGCATTTAATGCTGGACCTTTATCTGTACAGACCACTCGGCACTTCAGGCATTTAATGCTAGACCTCTATCTGTAAAGACCACTCGGCACTTCAGGCATTTAATGCTAGACCTATATCTATACAAACCACTTGGCACTTCAGGCATTTAATGCCGGACCTTTATCTGTACAGACCACTCGGCACTTCAGGCATTTAATGCTGGACCTTTATCTGTACAGACCACTCGGCACTTCAGGCATTTAATGCTGGACCTTTATCTGTACAGACCACTCGGCACTTCAGGCATTTAATGCTGGACCTCTATCTATACAGACCACTCGGCACTTCAGGCATTTAATGGTGGATCTATATCTGTACAGACCACTCGGCACTTCAGGCATTTAATGGTGGATCTATATCTGTACAGACCACTCGGCACTTCAGGCATTTAATGCTGGACCTTTATCTGTACAGACCACTCGGCACTTCAGGCATTTAATGCTGGACCTCTATCTATACAGACCACTCGGCACTTCAGGCATTTAATGCTGGACCTTTATCTGTACAGACCACTCGGCACTTCAGGCATTTAATGCTAGACGTATATCTATACAGACCACTCGGCACTTCAGGCATTTAATGCTAGACCTATATCTATACAGACCACTTGGCACTTCAGGCGTTTATTGCTGGACCTATATCTGTACAGACCACTTGGCACTTCAGGCGTTTATTGCTGGACCTATGTCTGTACAGACCACTTGGTACTTTAGGCGTTTATTGCTGGATCTATGTCTGTACAGACCACTTGGCACTTCAGGCGTTTGTTGCTGGACCTATGTCTGTACAGACCACTTGGCACTTTAGGCGTTTATTGCTGGACCTATGTCTGTACAGACCACTTGGCACTTTGGGCGTTTATTGCTGGACCTATGTCTGTACAGACCACTTGGCACTTCAGGCGTTTATTGCTGGACCTATGTCTGTACAGACCACTTGGCACTTCAGGCGTTTATTGCTGGACCTATGTCTGTACAGACCACTTGGCACTTCAGGCGTTTATTGCTGGACCTATGTCTGTACAGACCACTTGGCACTTCAGGCGTTTATTGCTGGACCTATGTCTGTACAGACCACTTGGCACTTTAGGCGTTTATTGCTGGACCTATGTCTGTACAGACCACTTGGCACTTTGGGCGTTTATTGCTGGACCTATGTCTGTACAAACCACTTGGCACTTCAGGCGTTTATTGTTGGACCTATGTCTGTACAGACCACTTGGCCCTTCAGGCGTTTATTGCTGGACCTATGTCTGTACAGACCACTTGGCACTTCAGGCGTTTATTGCTGGACCTATGTCTGTACAGACCACTTGGCACTTTAGGCGTTTATTGCTGGACCTATGTCTGTACAGACCACTTGGCACTTTAGGCGTTTACTGCTGGACCTATGTCTGTACAGACCACTTGGCACTTCAGGCGTTTATTGCTGGACCTATGTCTGTACAGACCACTTGGCACTTCAGGCGTTTATTGCTGGACCTATGTCTGTACAGACCACTTGGCCCTTCAGGCGTTTATTGCTGGACCTATATCTGTACAGACCACTTGGTCCTCAATGGGTGATATCAAAAGCACGCCAGCTGCCTTTACCTCCCACAAAATTACCTGGTACCCATTTTAGGCTGGGTTGACCTGGGAGCCACGGTCAATTTTTGAAACACATCGGCTTCACTGTGGACTTGAATGACGATACTGATTAAACATTTTCATTTTATTTTATATTAAGGTCGTGAGTGCAGAGACAGACTAGATGGTGCTGTAGAATCAGAAGTTCAATAAATGATTCATGATCATTCCCGCCCAGGTGATGTGGTTATTTATACAGAGCGCTCTGTGTTGAGGGGCAGACGAAGAGCATGGGGGTTCAAAGCAAGAGCGAATGGACGTCGCTTAATGCAACAAAGCCTTGCACATGATATCACAACGTCTAGTTTGAGAATGGAGGAGGAGGCAGTCTCTGCTGCCTTCCGTTGGCTTGAGAACCAGCTGTACACACATGCCGTGGTTGTAAGTGAGTCACAGAGCATGTTGAGAAAGGTGAAGACGGGCATGCTTCGTGCAGAATGGCAAGCTTCACTTCAGAGGGCCCCGGTAGTTAGCATCTTTTGTATATTTTCTCCAGGTAATGCCGGTGTGTTGGGAAATGAGCAGGCAGATAGACTGGCCGGTTCTGCACCACTTGGTGGTGAATTGATGTGTGACAAGCTAGATATTGTGAGGGCTCTTTGGTAACGAGTGAACTGTGTTGAGACGCACATAGATCATTACAATCTAAGGAGAATGGCGCTGCGCAGTGAGAAGTTACCAAGGGATATGGCCCACGCTAAACACCCAGGGAAAGGATGAGACGGATATACAATCAGAAGGCTACTGGTGCCATCGGAATTGGAACTCTTTCCTTGCTGCTGAAGATGGGGACGAAGCACTTATTAGAGTGTCCCGAGTGCTGTGATGCTGATTCTTAATTCAGCATTCAATATTTTATTTTACAAATAAATGAAAAAAACGAAACAAAAAAAAAAAAAATAAAAAAAAAACTGAAAACAGAATCGACATTATTTAGAGCATCTAAGACTTACCAAAGCCAATTTCAAAGCAAGTAAAAACTGCATTAACAATACTGTCCGTGAAACACTTCCTGTTGTATTCTGAGCTGATATTTGTGGGAACATCATTGTGACAAAATCCGAGGCAAACTGGATCCACTTTCATAAACAGGCAGCAGTTGTCATGATTGCTTCCAGCTGTGGAAACAACATGACATTTTTTGTCACTGATTAGGAGACGAATGAACGAACAAACGAAATTTCTTTACAAAGGGTCAAAAATTTGGCAGGCAGGCAGGCCCGTCTTACAGTCGGCCCTTTCAAACACTTGTCTTCAATACTGCGACTGTATTTCATCTTCAAACAAGTTGTGTTCGTATAACCATAAAATTGTATGAGTATCAAGTAAAATACACAACTTGCATACATACGCACATACAGACCCATATATATATATATAACCCTCTAACCTGTAATGTCTATACAGAATCCATCACAAACTTTCTAGTGTAAAACCTGCATAATTTCATTAGAAACTCCTTAATCTGTAAAGTTTATACAACTTTTATTACAAACACCTTAACCTGTAATGTCTATCCATCCTATATTAGAAACTCCTCAACTTAACAAGTTTATACAACTTCTATTACAAACTCCTTAACCTGTGAAATGGATAAACTTCTATTATAAACTCCTCAACCTATAAAGTTTATACAACTTCTATTACAAACCCCGTAACCTGTGAAGTTTATACAACTTCTATTACAAACTCCTTAACCGGTAAAGTTTATACAACTTCTATTGGAAACTCCATATCATGTAAAGCTCATGCAACGTCTATTCGACAACTCCTTACCCTGTGAGTTTATACAACGTCTATTGGAAACTTCTTAACCTGTAACGTTTATACAATTTCTATTCGAAACTCCTTAGGCTGTAAAGTTCTGAGAATCTCCACTAAAAAGAGCCTTACTTGTAAAATCTAAATAACGAACAAGAAACTCGCTAACATAGAAAGTCTATGTAATTTTGACTAGAAAATCACTGACAGGTTTTAAAAAAAAAAAACATTATGTCACTTAAATGATAACCTGTATAATTTGTAAAGTATTTATAACTTCCATTATAGTTTCGGTCACTTATTAAGTATATGAGATTTTTATTATAAACTCGCTCACCTATAAAGTTTCTATAACTTTCATTATAAACTCACTCACATGTGAAGTCTCTATCTCTTTTATTATAAACTCACTCACATGTGAAGTCTCTATCTCCTTCATTATAAACTCACTCACTTGTAAAGTCTCTATAACTTTCATTATAAACTCACTCACCTGTAAAGTCTCTATCACTGTCATTATACACTCAATCACCTTTAAAGTCTCTATAACTTTAATTATAAACTCACTCACCTGTAAAGTCTCTATAACTTTTATTATAAACTCACTCACCTGTAAAGTCTCTATCACTTTCATTACAAACTCACTCACCTGTAAAGTCTCTATCACTTTCATTATAAACTTACACACCTGTAAAGTGTCTATCACATTCATTTTAAACTCACTCACCTGTAAAACATTTGGACAGCCCTTTTAAGTTGGTCACAGTTCCACACTCAGTTATGGCATTAAATGTATTCAAATCAATCTGACTTGGGTAACAACCTGGCAAGCAAGACTGTGAGACATTCTCGAATAAACAGCAATCTGAAAAATGTGGAGTGAATCACGTGTGAACAAAATAATAATGGAGAAATTAGTTACTTTAAATAAATGAGTGAACATGAGAAGTAATAAAGATATTTATGATTACAAATTAGGGAGCGAATGAAAAAAGAATGCTGATTTAAAAAAGGAAATGTCATAATCAGCATAAAGGATCCCGTTCTCACTATTGGCACACTTCACATATGGCACAAGGGGACATTAAACACATGAAAAGTATGACAGAAATTACAGTCGCCATGCTACTGTCTTATAACCCGACAATATTTTTATTAAGGATGTCAAGAGTGTTAGGCACATGACAGTTTAAAGATGGCCACCCACCTTGGCATGAACCAAAGAGAAGCAGCAATCTGTTATCTATTTCTTGATCAGTGGAGTCCCTCTGTGTATTAGAGGGTCCCGTTGGGGAAAGGGGTTGAGTGGCGGGAATAAATCCACTGGCCTTTAACAAATATGTCGGGAAAGTCGATTAATTAAGAATGTTTTCTTCAAAATCAGAGTGCATCTGCCTGAATCGTAAGTAACTAAGAGTCTGCATACAGTTAAGCCAGGTATGTAAAATGGATGTGCACGGTAACGCAGATTCTGGAAAAGAGTAAAGCCCAGCAGTGGGTGAAAAACTAAAAACATCCGGTGAATGTGAAGAAGAAGAAAAAACAAATTAGTTAAGGGGTAAAATCTATAGAAATTCAATGGAAAATAAAGTTCCAGTATTGTGATGCATGCCTATCAGTCCAGCAAGTTTATGACTGGAGTAGAATGTAGAATGTTGAATTAACAATTGACATCACTGCAATAGGGACACTCCCACAAGCGCTCCGTCCCCATCTTCAGCAGCAAGCGACGAGTTCCATTTCCAATGGTACCAGTAACTGTCTGATTGTACATCGATCTCGCCTTTTCTTTGAGTGTTGAGTTAAGTAGCAAGTTACAAAACTGCATCAATCGACTGTGGAGTGACAACTTGGTCATGAACACTCTGTCACAAAAGATATATATATATATAGACAAGACTTCTGGATGCTGTCAGATCAATCTAGTTGGAGATCACTAATCTTGATCTTCATAAGCAGGCTACAAGCTCATGCTCTCGCTTGACACATTATTCAGCGGTTAGTGAAGAGGGAGTAAGGAGGAGACGATGAGGGAATGGGGGGAGAAGCAGGCATAGAAATAGGAGGGCGGGTGCTGGGAGAACAAGGCGAAAAGCGGAGAGATTGAGCTTTAATCGTGTAAGAGTAGGATACTGGAACTGTCGGAGTGCTAGGCAGAGAGGTCCTGTACAGGAGAGGTTGATTTTTATTTTGATGTCATCATGCTCCAGGAGCTAAATGCAGACAGATATCATTGCCCGGGGTACGTCAGTTATATAAACCCTGTTGGACAGGAGAGACATGGACAAGGTATGGTGGTGAAGGAGGGAGTGAAGCATGTGGTGCTTGACTTGAGCCAGTGGAACCACAGTGGACGAGAGGTTCAAGGGATACAGGTGGAGATTGGTCGCTCAAGTTGGAACCTTATAAATATATATGCCAAGGTCAGAAGTGAACAATGGAGCTGGCTCAAGGAATTGAAGGAGTTACCGGGTGATAGGTTACTCATTTGTGGGGATTTCAACGCGAGAATGGGACAGCAGTGGAGAAAACCGACAGGGAATTGCTCTTGCATAGGCCATGTTTGACTCCGATATGGTCTGCATCAATTATGGGAGGCCGACTAGAATGGCAATGAGGTCTGAAAATGCAGACACAGCCATTGACTTGACATTTGTCTCTTATTCGTCGGTTTTAGATGTTAATTGGACTATCCTAAATGATCATGGGAGTGATCACCTACCATGTTCAGTCTTGATTTCTAAACTCAGTAAGGTTAAGGTTGGGAGAGCATGAAAGACCTTCCAGTATAAGTGGACCAACAACCTACTTGGACCCCTCAGACGGGGAGCATGCAACAGAACTGTCAGAACTAATTTTCTACAGCCCCCATGGTGGACTCCAGAAGTAGATCTGGCATGATAGGCAAAGAGAGCCGCAGTAAAGCAGCTAAAGAAAGTACGACAGACACCCTTAAGCTCACGAGAAGAAGTGGAGATGGCGGAGAATGTGACAAAAGATAAGGTGGAGGTTTTCAAGCACTGTGCTGCAGAAGCCAAAAGAGCAAAGTGGGAAACTTTTTGAATGATATGGGAGGCGATAAAACATTGGGGAAATTCTGGAAACGGCAAAGGCAGATGCAAAGAAAAGATCGGCCTATGACAGTCGGAACAATTTGTAGACACGATGGTATGCGTGTGACAACAGACAAGGAAAAAGGGGAAGCTTTTCTCCATAGGTTTATAGCTCAGACATATCATAATGATGTAGACATCAGGGATGCAGTTAGAAAGGAGTAAGCTGGCACCTTGAAGAATATGCATTATGAAGACATGATACAAGTGGAAGATATCAAAAAAGCAAAAGACACTGCACCAGGGCCTGATGGAGTCAGGTATGGTCTCATGAAGGCTTTTAGCGATGTAGACCTGGCAGAGATGGTCGACTGTTTTAACCAGAGTATTAAGACAGCACCAGTACCACAGGATTGGGTGCACAGCTGTCTAATCCCTCTACCAATTCCTTTTAAAGATTATTCTAGGCTTAGTGGCTTTAGAATCATCACCTTACAAAACAAATTTGGGAAGGTCTTGGAGAAGATAGTTGCTGTAAAGCTACAAGAATTTTTGGAGAGGGGGAAGCTTCTCCCAAGAGGTCTGGGAAGCTACAGGCCAGTACAGGACCCTTTGGCGAATGTGGCCACTTTTGCTTTTGACGTCTATGAAATGTTCCAGAACAGACAGGAAACTATGGCGGTAGGACTGGATCTCGAGGATGCTTATAACAGAGTGAGATCTTTCATCTTAACGACTTCACTGAGGGTGAAGGAGGTCAGTCCATGGCTGGTGAATTGGGTTGCAGCTGTCCTGTATTCACGTCGGGTTGCTCTCCGACTGGGCTTATGAACCTCAGAACCATGCACTTTGGCACCAGGACTGCCACAGGGATCCGCCATCTAGCCGTTGCTCTTCAACGTGTATACGAGCAAGATTGCAAGCCTAGAAGCACCAGGAGTTGGAAGGATACTGACTTTTGCGGATGATATACTCGCATATAGGCAGGGGGAAGAGAGGGAGCAAACAGCCCGGGAGCTACAAGCGACAGTAGACAAAGTGACTGAGTGGTGTACAGATATGAGGGCTGTCGTCCACCCGGAAAAGGCGTCTGTTTTGTGGTGTTCTCTTGACAACAGAATCGTTAAAACTAATGTCCCAAGTCTCACGATAGATGGTAGAAACGTCAACATAGAGAGCAAACTGAAGTCTCTGATAATTACATTTGACAGGAGCCTGTCATTTAAAGACCATGTGGAGAGTGATGTGACGAAATGCCAAAAAGGACTTAGTGCACTTAAGACTATGGCTGCAAGTGACATAGAGCAGAGAATGCTTTTCACACTATATCAGCACCTGATCCTGTCAGTGGTGGATTATGGCCTGGGAATGCTTACCGTCTCAAAAAGTCAGATGGACAAACTAGAGCGCACACAGAACGCGGCTATGCGGGTCATTCTGGGTTGCACCAGCAGAGACACCCCAGTGGTGTGTATGCGATACATCCTTGGTTTGCCGACGGTTGCAGGTAGGCACAAAGTGCTGCAGGCGAAGTCATATCTCAGGGTAGTTGCAGACACAGACCACCCTCTGCATGAAGCTCTGGGTGTAGTCAAGGGTCAGCGGCTGATAAGAGGGAGGTCATGGATGGCTCAGGCAGAAGACACAATTAGACAGGTTTGCATCCCTGAGAACATTAGGACAGGAGAGGAGTGGGTCAAAGTGCCACCTGAACAGTCAGACTTGTGTAGAGTCATAATCACGCTGAGCCGGGAATGCAGAGACTGGCCAGCAGGTGCCACAGAGGTGGAAATTCAGCAATTAATTCAAGATAATGCTCGCTCAGAGGATTTGATCATTAATACAGACGGTTCAGTGTCAAGAGGCAACATAAGTGATTGGGGCTTCCTAGCAAAAGTTAACAGTCTACGTTTGGTGCAGGAGAGCCTAGCATATGATACCACAACATCCAGCTTAAGAATGGAGGTGGAGGCGGTCCCTGCAGCTTTCCGCTGGCTGGAGAACATGAAACACACACACATCGTGATTGTAACTGATTCAGAAAGCATGCTGAAGAAGATCAGAACAGGTATGCTTCGTGCAGAGTGGTATGCTTCGCTGCGGAGGACACGAGTGAGGAGTATTGTCTGGATTTTTTTCACCGGGTTACGCCGGTGTGTTGGGAAATGAACAGGCGGATATACTGGCTGGCTCTGCACAACTTGGTGGAATACTGTTACATGATAGGCAGATGTGGTTAATGCCTTGTGGGAGAGCGTGTACAATTCGGAGGAGCAGATTGATCACCACAGTCTGGTGAGATTGATGCAGTTGGGGGTGACAAGAGGTTCTAGCAGATGCTTAAGGCTCAGAGGAAAGGCAAGACGGACGTTTAATCAGAAAGCTACTGGCACCTTTAGTATCGGAACTCTTCGCTAGCTGCTGAAGATGGGGATGGAGTGCTTATGGGAATGCCCCGAGTGCTGTGATGTCGGTTCTTGAATCAAATCAAATCAAACAGGCTCAGATATCATTATAACTCATGCTAAGTAACATTCAGTTAAATACACTCACCTGTCATATTGATAGGTGGCCCTTCTGCTGTGGCAATGTCAGGAATATCTATAAACAATTACAAAGAAAATACAATGAGTGACTGACTGACACACACACACACACACACAAGCGCACACACACACACACAAATATATATATATATATATATATATATATATATATATATATATATATATATATATATATACACACACACACACACACACACATACACCACACAAACTTCCTCCCCCACACGAAGCATCTGATTTATTTTTGAGATGTCTTTTAGCAGTAAAACACTATCAAACAGCATATAAATTTTACAGAATCAATTTAAACAAATTGTAGCAAGAGATGAGTAGATGGGCCAGGTGGTTAGAACACTGGGATATCTATCAGGAGACCATATTCAAAAAGTTTTTCCTTTTTTTTTTTTTTTTTGGAGGGGTGGGGGGGCAGGGGCACAAATAAACAGTCCTGATCGGCTCAGCCTGAGGTGACAGCACTAGCCCTGAAGCCCTAAACCATCGGGCTCAAGACCCCACCCCTCCCCCCTTTCCACCACCATCCCCCAAGCCCTTTGCCAAACCCTAAGTGCGACACCTTTTAGTGGTGAGGAAATATAAGCAATAAGGATAGTATTTCAGGTGGGGTTTTTTTTTCCCCTTCTTATAGCCTATGCCTTGTGGCGTTGGTAGTCATATATATCCACAACCTTCTGTCTCGAGTACTTTCCATCAGTTCTAACACAGATGATCTTCCATGCCATGATAGCAAACTGTCTAGCATCTTTTCTCTTGGTCTCCCTCTTCCTCATTTCTCCTCCAACTTTCTCATTATCTTACGGCATGCGAATTATAAATGAGTGGGTGTGCACTGAATAGTTTCTGTAAGTTGGAATTGGAGTATGATGCCAATTTGTTTTTGTTTTATTTTAGAAATGATAGGCCCCATTCGAAGGGGGGGGGGGTGGGGGGGGGGAGAGAGAATAGACCCATTGCCCCCTAACAGCATGTCAAAAGGTCCACTAATTAGGGGTGTTTCCTCAGAAGTCAGAGTGCATATGCCTGAGGGGCGAGCAACCAACAGTCTGCATACAAATAAGCCACATCTGTAAAATGGATGTGCATGCACCTGGAATAAGACTAAAGTGCAGAAGTGGATGAACAACTATAGCATTCCGCCTGAGTTTACAGCTGGTAAGTGTGAAGAAGAAGAAGAAGATGATATGGACATTGATTTCGTTAATAAACTTGGTAAATTTGGATTGGTTAATGAGAGCATTGAAACGTACAATAATTTGTTGCAGTGTGTTTTTACCTCAAACATCAGTATGAGTGACCATTTATTTCTGCAGTGTTTTCTTAAAACATGATGATATGCAATAATTTGTTTCAGTGTGTTTTACCTCAAACATCAATATGAGTAACCATTTATTTACCTAGTGTTTTCTTAAAACATGGAGATATGCAATAATTTGTTTCAGTGTATTTTACCTAAAACCTCACGATGCGTAATAATTTGTTCCTGTTGTGTTTTCTTAAAATATCAGTATTAGTAACCACTTTTTTCTGTAGTCTTTTCCCAAAACAACACGTCAGTTATTACTTGTTTGTGTAGTGTTTTCCTAAAACATCAAGATGAGTAATAATTTATTTATATAGTGTTTTCCTAAAACATCAAGATAAGTTATCATTTGCTTCTGCAGTTTTCAACTTAAACATCAAGATGAGCAATCATTTGTTTCCGTATGTTTGTTTACCTTCAACGTCCAGATGGTGAATAACTTGTTGATCAGTTCCTGCGATGGCACATTTGTAAAATCCCTGGTCGTCTTTACCAATATTCAAAATTTGAAGATAAAACTGTTCCACATTGCCACCTGAAATTAATTATAAAGACAATTACTGAGGGTGTTGAGGTGAGTTAAGAACTGACACCCTAGCACTGAGGACATCTCCCAACTTCATTAACCAACTTAGAGGGGGTTGCGTGGTCTCGAGGCATGGTGTCCGCCTCAAATGCTAGAGGTTCCGGGTTTAGTCCCCGGTAAGGGCTGGGATATTTCACGTGGACTTAGACTTCTAGTAATTCTATCCCCCCCCCCCCCCCCCCCTACCCCCCCCCGGTCTCTGGGTAGTGAGATCAGACGTCCGTGTGCATTGTTGCGCACGTAAAAAAAAAATCCCTTAGGAGCTGGAAATCGAAAAGAGCCTAACGGCGCCGAGCAACATTTTGAGTCAAAAGTCTATCCACAATATTTCAGGATCCTAGCAGGTGCCCGTGCGCTGTGCTGAGCTTCTTCGGACTCAGACTTGAGTTAGAAGAAGAACTGAGCACTTACTACCCTCTGCCATGATGTTGATACGTTATTTAAAACCTCAAACCACAATAACCAACTTGTGCCAAAGGAAAACTCACAAAATTGTCTATTTCTGTCGCTTATGAAACAGGTGACACGGACAGCCATTTCCCCAAAAGCCCGTAGCATACACATATATTAAGGTGGCTGTCAGAAGAACCAACACAAACAGGCCGACACTAGAAATACAATTCATGGTTGATTGAAGAAGCAGTTACACCAAATAAGTAGTTGCACGTGTAATAAATCATATAAAGTACCATCAGTTCTGTGGCCACAGGCCACTTGTCATTTTATGAATCTGCTGTTCACACTGCAAACCCCAATGGGCATATTTAGAAAAAAAGGATTCCAAACCATATCCACAGCTCACAGTGTAGTACCATGAACTAAACACAGTTTCTGAGTGACATAATTTTATAATTTCCGTCCATATAAACCCGCCTATCCCCACTATTGAGCCAGAACTCTTTTTGTACGTTTATTAATTCAGTAACAAGCAATGCATCATTTATTTAACAGTTTTTCTCTGATCACAGATTTTTCGTTGTCTCCAGATAAGTAAATAAATGCTTGCTATAAACATAAACAGCACAGATGATGATAAAAGAAATAAAGAAAGGACTGGCTGGATGACAGATGTCCCCCACCCCCCCACCCTCACCCCACCCCCAACCAAAATACAAACCTATTAAATCTTTATGGTTTTGTGAGTTGGCAAAGCATGACAGTCCATATTTAAGAGAATAGCAGATAATGATAAAGTAATAGCATAGTTTTTTTTTTTTAGTTACGTATCCTTCACAGGAGTCGGCTCTGTGGCTAAGTTGATGCGAACGCTTCGTAATGCCGGGATGCCGGGTTCGATCCCAGCTGCGGGCCATGTCCTATGCGTTGGTTTCGTCAGTGGTATCAAGAAAGCCGAACGTCCAGAAAGAAATGGCAAACTACTGGGCGTAAATTTGCCTAGAAAAACCACAACAGCCAGGGGCTGTTGGGGTTGGTTCTGCAACGTCCTATAAAGGATACGCAACTAACCTATCCTTTACAGGACAATGCAGAACCAACCTCAGCACTTTAAGGCTGTTGTGGTTTTTCTAAAATTTACGTCCAGTAGTTTGCCAGTGACCTCTGGGAAGTCGGCTCTCGGTACCACGGTCGAAACCATCGCAAGACAAACCGTCCGCAGCTGGGATCGAACCCGGCACCCCGACATTATGAAGCGCGTTCGCAACGCCTAAACTACAGACGCCGACAATGACATAGTGCTCAATGAAAATGTATTAATTTTACTTACGTAGAGTTGTGCAAAAAATGACACATTATCAATGTCACTGTTTAAGGGAGGTCTGCGTGGTCTCCAGGTATAGTGTCCGCCTATAGTGCTGGAGGTCACAGGGTTAACGTCCCGGTGAAGGCTTGGATTTTTTTCACGTGAACTTCTAGTAATTTCCCCTTGTCCCTTTTTAGTAAGATCGGACGCCCGTGTGTATTTTTTTTAACGTAAAAAAAATCCCTTGGCAGTTGGAAATTGAAAAGAGTAGCCTAACGACCCTGACCGGGCACTATTTAGAATTGGAAATCTACCCAACGTATTTCAGGATTCTCGTCGGGGCAACGGAATTAGTGCACTGCACTGAGAGACTTCTAACTCCGGCTTGAGTTAGAAGTATAACGGAGCACTTGTGGGCTACACCCGTGTGCCATGATGCTGATCTGTCGTTTAAACTAAACGAAACTGTTTAACTCAACAGTTGCGTAAATATAATGAGCTTGGCCATAGAGATGTTTCTTCCGTGATGGTTACTTGGATAATCATAGAACAAAAACTGATATTTAACTGGTCAACTTATTCACACCAGGAGAAATGGCTAAATACTTGGCATTAATTGTTAAGACCATATCACAAAAACTGAGGCGTCAGAAAAAGCCAGTGATACAACAGTTTTCTCAGTGCTCAGTCTACAAGTACAACGCTCAGGTGTCTGTGCCATACCTGGAGAATGGAAGACGGCAGAGTCCTTTCGGACATCCTCTATGATGAATTATCAATGGGTAGAAGATGTCGAGGTCGACCTTTTCTACAATATAAAGATGTGTGCAAGCTCGACGTGAATGATACAGGTATCGAGGTTGACTCATGAGAACAAAATGTCAAAGACCGTGATGCATGGAAGGCGGCTCATAGGGAAGGGAATGAGAATGAAGGAAGATAGGAGTGTTGAAAGGATGAGAGCTGGGCGTCTGAGAAGAAACACACTTAACACAATAAGAGGTCCTGAAATCCCATGCTATAATCTATCATTTAACTGTACATAACGCCCGGCTCTCTAGCGTAGTTGCCTAAACCGGATTGCGCGGAGACTGGGTGACGAACTCCTTGTGGTCCGGGTTCAATCCCGGGGGTAGGTAAAAAGCCACATTTTCTCCCAGATTTATGGTATTTACAATGGAATCAAGGCCGAAAGGTTGCGATATCCATAATACCGAGTCTAAGGGTTAACAACTCATGGCTTCTGGATACTAAAACAAACAAACTGTACATAACAGCAACAGCAAAGTAAAAAAAAAAATAAAACTTAATCATTGCTTTTTTGTGTGGCATTTATAGGTGTTTGCTTACCGACTGTGTTCATGACTGAATACTTGGTCTTGTCGTGTGTTAAAACCTGGCTACCATCAGAGATCACAAAGTCGTGTGTAAGAAAGGTCCAGGTCACCTAAAGAAAACGTTTTACATACAGATATATATATGTAAATATATGATTATATGTATGCATACACACATATATCATCCTTATCATCGTCATCCTTTGTTTACCGTTAGACGTCACACGTAGCTCGCATTATATCCCTCCACTCTGCTCCATTGCACGCAACTTTCTGGATTTCTGAAATGGAGTTCAGCCCAGCATTTTTAGCTTTTAGTAATAAAGCTCTTCTTATTGTTTCCCTTAAACATCCTCTTTTTGTTAGACCGTTTGTTTCCTATTTGTTTAAGACTGTGCCCAGTACAACTCCACTTTCGTTACTTTGTCTGCAGTCGACACAGGTGTATGTATAAATACATAGATTCTGCTCTCTCGCTGTGATACGTTCCGTTCAGCAAAAAAAGCTGAGGGATTTCACAGGAAATAAAACAAAAAGCTAAGAAGAGTTGGAGGACTAAAGAAATCTTGAAGTTGATGGAAAAGCGCAAACAAAATAAAAACAACAAAGAGGAATATGACAAGATACACAAAGAAATCAGGGCTAAATATGTAAGTGCTAAAGAAAAGTGGTTAAATGAGCCAAACAACAAAAGTGAAGTAAATTCCTTAAAGATACAAAAAGTATGCATAGGCAAATGAGCGACTTGACAGGAAAGAAAAAAGAGTTCTTCTTCTTCTTCTTGTGTTCGCTTTCTGATTTACACCGACAGACAGGTTCTTGTGATAAACTTGACTGTTTTAATGAGTTCATTTTTAGTCCCATACAACTTTGTGTACAGTGATGACTCACTGGGCCAGTATTCCTTTCTTAATGGGCTGAACAAGGGACAGTCTTGCAGGACATGTTCTGTAGTCTGCACACATAGCCCACAAGGGCAAAAAGGTGAACTACTTAGACGAAGCCTGTGCATATGCTGGTTAATTTTGTTATGTCCTGTCCTGAGACGTAGGACAATGACCTGCCCATGCCGGTCAAGTAAGTGGTAGTCATCTCTGGCCAGACTCTGTTCACTTCTAATAGCCTGGATGGCCCTTTTCTTCTCATAGTATGTTACTGCATTCTCTTCCTGGTCACATTCTGCCCCTTTTTTAGCAAGTTTATCTGCGGTTTCGTTTCCTGGTATACCATAGTGGGATGGCACCCACTGGAGTACAGTACACTTTTGGGCAGCCACCTTGCCAAGTTTAGATCTCAAGTGAGGGAGTTTGCCACTCTTGAGGGCTTGAAGCACTGAAAGCGCATCTGTGAATATAACCACTTGGTGGCAGTCAGAACTGGTGTTGTGTAACATTTCGGCAGCCTGCTCTAGTGCTACAATCTCTGCTGTGTAGTTGGAACAGAATTTACCAGTGGGTATCCACTTTGTGTGGCGGTGGTTGCCTGGGTATGTAATAAAGACTCCAGCACCCCCATTTTCAACCGCACTGGTTGCTGATCCATCTGTGTAAATATGTATCCATGACTGTTCGGGATAGTTTTCATGAATCATGCTAAGAGCAGCTGTTCGTTTTTGAAGATCATTGGACTCATCTCCAGTTGTGAATCCATTGACTGAAGTCATTATCTGTATTGTATCACTGACTTGCTCCCAAGGTACAGGGTATAGGGTAGGTTTCAGCGGTGTTGTTCTAATAGGTAGATCAGCTTGATACTGTCTTCTAAGTCTTTTCCCCCGATGGACAAAGCTGCTACGTTTGAGACGCCCTAATGCCAGATCATCTAACCTTTTATTCATTGGGTGTGACTGCATACTATTAAACTTCTCCATCTGGATCATAGTTTTTAGTGTCTCTTCTATAGGACAATGTCTGCATTGCAGTTATTTTCTGCATCTTCAGGATTGGTGCAGTTTTCATGGATCCTGTGATGAGTCTAAGAGCTTGATTTTGCACTCTGTCTAACAATTGTAGATGGGAATTAGCAGCTGTTGACCATGCTGTTGCACCAAACTCCAAGTGGGGTCTTATCGCTCCATTATAAACTTTCTTTAGGGTTTTTCCATCGCTCCCCATCCTGTACCTGCCAGTTTTCTAAGTAGGCCTAGTCGTCTCCTGGCCTTCCCTTCTACATTTTCTATATTGTTTGCTCCATGTGAGCCTTTTATCAAATGTTACTCCAAGATAAGTGGGGAAGCTTTCTTCCCTTAGCAAGGATGTTCCTATGTGATACTAGCAGCTTTGTCCCTGGTGGAAAGAGAGAAAAGCGTTGTGGATGTTTTGTCTGTGTTGATGGCAACATGCCATTTTTCTGCCCATGTCATCAAGAGATCTGCTGCTCGCTGCATTCTTATATTTGCCACTGTGGTGTGTTCATCGGTACACCAGAGTGCCAGATCATCTGCATACAGGGCAGCTTTTACTCCTGTAGGGAGGTCTTTCACCAGATCATTTATATACACAGAAAGAGAGTTGGAGAGATAACTCCTCCCTGTGGTACTCCTTGCCGAAGTAACACTTTTCTACTCTGCTGGCCATCACGACTGACTCTAGTTCTCCTGCTGTGTAAGAAGGATTGGATCCATTTTAGCATGTTTCTTGGATTCCATTTCTCTCAGTTTTGCAATGAGACCATCTTTCCAGACTTTGTCAAAAGCTTGTTTGAAGTCAACCCATACCGCCAGGACCTTTTTTCTTCTCTTGGAAGGCATCCTCTACAGCTTGTGACAGGTAGGTGACTTGGTCTTCTATGCTATGACATTCCCTAAACCCAGCCTGCTCTGGCACCAAGATCTGCTCAGATTCTAAGTGCCATTCAGTCTTGAATTACAATTCTTTCCAATGTCTTTCCTACACAGCTTGTGAGACTAATTGGGCGATAGCTCGAAGCCTTTGTCTTAATTTTTCCTTTTTTTTAAAATGGGTAATTGTGATGGCTTCTCTCCATACTTGAGGCACCAAAACCTTTCTCCCAGCTGATGTTGAAAATTTCCAGCAGCTTTACTTTAGCAGATGAGGTCAGGTTGATTAGCATTTCGTTGCTGATTTCATCTGGACCTGCAGACTTTTTTAACTTAAGCCTAAAGATGGCATTTTGTAGTTCGCCCATGGTAAATGGCTCCCTCATAGAGGCAGGAGTATCTGTCTGTCTCTTATTTGTTTGTTTGCTTGTTTGTATTTCTTTCCTTATTTCTCTCTGATGGTCCTGATTAAGGGTCAGGTTGCTTTCAACACTGTATGTTCTGGCAAACAAATCTGCAGCTTGTTAAAAAAGAGTAAATACGGGATGCTTAAAATCAAAAACATGAAAGTTATAATGGATGAAGTTTATGTAATAAGGAGATGGAATAAACACATGCGAGAAGTATATAATGGAGAAAGAACAGACTTAACAGTAGAAAGTAACCTAGAAGGGCCACCCATACTAAAAGAAGTCTATGATGCTATCGAACATATGAAAAAAGGAAAAACAGCTGGACCCGACCGAATTACAAAAGAGGAAATAGAAGTACTCGGAGAATCTGGAGTTGACACATTAACAAAACTGCTGAATGATATTTACAACAGTAAAGATATACTTGAAGAAAGTTGAGGTCTGTATTTATAGCACTACCTAAAAGACCTGAGGCAACTGAATGTGATGAATTTTGTACAATAAACCGCATAAATCAACCGCATAAATCAAATAAATAAATAACAAACAATGTTTGTTACAAGAAGAACAAAAACTACAACAACATGTTGATTCATTGCTCACTAACTGTACACAATTTGACATGAAACACCCCAAAAACTGAAGTAATGACCATAGGAAAGAAACACAGTAATGTAAACATAAAGATCAATGACATACAATTAGAACAAGTTCAAGAATTCAAGTACTTAGGATGCATATTTACAGAAGATGGAAGACTCGATAAAGAGATACAGGCTAGAGTTCAAAAAGCTAATGCAGTCAACTACCAACTGGCCCCACTTCTTCGTCATCCAAAGATCTCGTTACCAGCCAAACAAGGGATGATCAACAGCATTTTCATCCCTACGTTATGTTATCAGTGCCAAACGTGGACAATGAACAAATCATATATGCAAAAAATAACTACGTGTGAAATGCGATGTCTCCGAAGAGTCACCAACAATACACGAAGAGACAGAGTCACAAACGTCAGCATTAGAGAAAAAGTTGGAACAATGTCACAGTGTGGTGGGTGTGTACATTTTAAAGAGGGGATAGAAGAAGAAGAGATGATATAAAAGTAGAGAGAGAGAGACAGACGAGAAGAAAAAATAGTTAAAGGATGTATAAGAGGACAATAGGTTCTCCTGTGTGGAGAGTGTAGTAATGAGTCTACACCCCAAACGATCAGGTAATAGTCAGTGGAGGTCTTATGAAGGAGAGAGTAGATATAGAGTGGAGTGGTGGTGGTATAAAGACTACAGACTAACAATAATAGTACCACTCCTATACTCAACAAACTAACGATGGAATAAAAGAATAACAACTAACAATCATGTTTATTAAGAAACAGCATTACAAAGTCGTCTATCTCATGTTACACAACCGACAGATGTTATATTATGTTATAAACAGGACGTCCCCACACTATAAAACTCAGCAACTGACAGCAGAATCCACTCAACGATAAACTAGCAAATGACGCCTAGAATATCCTTTATTGCTCTACAAATAATAAGCCAAATAACAACTACAATCTAGCCATCTACTCTAATGCCAAATACCGACTACCATCTAACCGTCCTGCTGATTGCAGTCCAAAGACCATCTAGCCTATTTAGCCAACCCGGCACGCCATGACAGAAACTGCCATGTCACCTGTTAAATATATTCAAGCAATCTATAAGTTCACATTGCCAAGCATATAAACGTGAACGCAACAACATACATCTTATTCTACCCTGCAAACAACTGCCTTTCTTCATACGAATAGTTATCCCTTTAAACAGGCATTCTTATACCCTTGAATAAACCTCCATCCACTAACTCACATGTACTTCTTATTCAAAACATATTACTATGTATAACCATACATGCACTATTTACTTTTACCACATGAATGCCCATGCATTTCCTCTTCAACGACAACAATCTGGCTACAGACATGGCCTTGCATCCCCCACTCACTTCAACATCTGATACTCTTGTCCCGCCCCTTTACAGGTAAATTCTATTATATCCGTGTGCTCCCTTCTCGGCAGCTTGCCGAGGACAGTTCAAGCTAAATGACCTTCACTTTCCCATATCTTCTTATATCATTCTCTCTTCAAATCACAACTAAATGCTTACAACATTATAACTGCATCATGTTAATACATATGGCGTTATCATTCCCTAGCAGCGCTAACTCTGATGTTCAATATGATATTTCACACGTCATGCTTATCTGTTATCATGACCATCACCATCATGTGCTGTGCCGGTCTTCCAGTAGTTATTATATCCTCTAACAGAATCCTATATTCTTCATTACAACCATGACACACATAACTATACATACACAATTATACATTTTATGACATCAGTGCCCGCTGCTTTCCTCCTGTATCACAATCAAAACATCGCAGACACAGTCTGGCCGTTAGAAAGGGTCATTCTAGGGCCACCTGTTCATTCACCAAACCACTCTCTCTCTACCTGTGAAATACGATATTGGGCCTCTGACCTAAATAAAAGGGCAGCCTCCATATGCTGCATGCTCAGAACGTTTCTCGTTGTTGTTTGACTTTCCTTTCCTCCAATGTTCCAAGATGATGTCTGCTCCAAGAAATCATTATAATATACATATTGATACTCATACTTTGCATTAATACACTTGGATCTGTCAACATAGCATTTGCTATGTCTCAGGTGTCCAGTTAGACGACTCGCAAGATCCAGTTAACACATATCAGAGCAATCATCATCATCATGTGTCCTACCAATAACCCAGGATGCGATAACCGCTATTATCACACTGTATCTTATCTAATTACTTAACATGAACACAGTACTACTTACATAACATGAAGCAATATTTCGTGCATTATCTGGCAAGTCACAAAACAAAAGTATGGACTTAGCTCCATCGTAGCGACATGATCAGAATGCCCACAGCATCCTTCGTTGGCGGAGATCTCAGTGCAAGTGTCTCTGTCAGGGCTCACAGTAGTGTATTTATCCCTGATGCTACCTCTCTCCTTTGTCCTGAGTTCATGAACCTGTGTCTTCTTAGGTCCATTAACCTTTCTCTTTCCCGCCAAAGATGGTTTTCCAAGCCACTTTGCATATTTGGATGGAAAACCCCCAGGAAATCTTGTGTCGTTGCCTTTGTTCGTTGTCCTGCCTCTGTTAATTTACGAGTATATTGGCCTGCAACAGTTCATGAACAAGCTTGGCATGCACCCACGTCTTTGTCCACTCTTGAGTCAATGCCCTCAAGGTTGTTAGACTAGCGACCCTCTTTATCTCAAGCGACTCTATACCTCCTTATTCCTCCGTGTGTTTCTTTCCTTCTATTTCCTTCTTGTAAAAAAACGTGACTGTAATCAGTACTGTCACATTAAGAGCATGCATGAAACATATTGAAAGACAGAGAATGAAGTGGTTTGGCCATTTAGTAAGAATGCAACCGGATCAGATTGCCTATAAGGCCTTTTACAATAGAACATCGGGAAGAAAGGCCAGAGGAAGACCCAGGAAAAAATGGATAGATGGAGTAGCTGAATACGGCCAGAAGATCCAGAAAACTGTCACTCAAATCACGCGAGAGGCACAAAACAAATATTTTAAACCACGACACTGGGCTGCAACCCGGTAAAAGTGAAGAAAACAATAGATAGATAGAACCGCATAAACCATATCACCAAACTGTTAATCATAATTATAAAGAGAAGAGCGACAAATAAAATACGAATGAAAATTAGTGAAGAGCAGTATGGTTTTGTAGAAGAAAAAGGCAGACATAATGCAAAATACGCATTGCGAACATTAGTAGATAAATCAATGGAGAAACAGAAGGTCATATATTTTTTCTTCGTAGATTACACCAAAGCTTCTGATAAAGTGAAACACGATGAATTGATAAAATTGTTGAAAGATATTAACACTGATGGAAAAGAACTCAGAATAATGAAAAATATTTACTGGAAGCAAGAAGCAGCAATTAAACTGGGAAATAAAGTAGGCCTGAACAGACAAAGAAAGGAGTGAGACAAGGATGTGTTTTGTCACCAAATCTCTTCTCTGTCTTCAGTGAAATAATAAACGAGGGAGGTCAAGGATAGACAAGGACTACTAGTTGGAGGTTACAATATCAACAATATTCGTTATGCAGATGATACGGCAATAAAGCTGAAAACGCAGAAGACCTACAATAACTATTAGACATTGTGGTACTAGAGAGTGCAATGAAAGAACTTTCCTTGAATGTCAAGAAAACAAAACAATGGTTATATCAAAGAAAAAGATAAAGCGGAATGTGACATCGCAATAAAAAGTAAAGTCAATAAATTCAAGTACTAGGGACATTTATAACAGCAGATGGACGATGTCTAACATAAATTAAGAGCAGAATTGTCCAGAATGGTACACCTATTTAGGCAGTAATGTAGATAAAGATGGAGGAACTGATAGAGATATTAAAATAGGAATACAAAAGGCAAGAGGAGCTTTCATAGCACTAGTTTAATTTGTGGAGGTCAAAACAAATTAAAAGAAATACTCAAACTAAAATTTTGTTATTCTAATGTCAAATCAGTACTTTTGTATGGGGCGGAAACATGGAGAACAACTAAGGTGATTACTAATAAACTACAAACATTCATTAACTGGTGCCTGTGCAGAATAAAAGGAATTAAATGGTATGATAGAATAATTAATGTAGAGCTTTGGGAGAGAACTAAACAGGCTCCAGTGGACCAAGAGGTGAGGAAAAGACGCTGGCGTTGGATAGGACACACACTGAGAAAACAGGAGAACAGCATAACTAGAATGTCTTTGCATTGGAACCCACAGGGGCATAAGAATAAAGGAAGGCCAAAAAACACATGGAGAAGGGAGCTGTAGAATGAAGTTAGAAAGATGGGCAGGACATGGGGGGAGCTCCATGCAATGGCGAAGGATGGAACGACTTGGCGTGAGTTGGTTGAGGGCCAATGCTCCATTGGGGGATAGAAAGGCAGAAAAAGAAAGAAAAAGAATTGTCCAGGAAAAAGCAGCATTTCAGAAGATTGAAAAGTATCTTATGTAATAAACCACTCTAATTAAACATCCGAAAATGAGTATTGACATGTTAGATCGAGCACATTCTGTAGTATGGTAGTGAATCTTAGAACGTGAGCAAACAGATTAAGGAGAGTTTGGAGGCAACTGGGATGTGGTTCTTGAGAAGAATGTTGCGAATACTTTGGACTGCCAGAATAACCAAAAATAAAAGCCTGGAAATGACTAATGAAAGTAGAACATTATATACAACAGTGAGAAGGAGAAAAGCATTGTTCTTTGGTCATGTAATGAGAAAAGGAGCACTGATAAATATCGTGGCGACTTGAAGGACCACTAGTAGAAGAGGCAGAGGCAGACCAAGAGAAATTATGATGGATGGCTTAAGACAGTGGCATGGCAGAATTTCATCAGTAGAATTCATCAAGAACACCAAAGACCGAGATCTGTGGAGATGCATGAACACCTACGCCAGCTGGCAAAGCACATAATGATATTGATGACAATCCAATCAGTAAAAAAAATTGGGGGGGGGGGTGGGGGGAGGGGTCCTTAATTTATTATGGGGAAAATTGTTTGGTATAAGTACTGTTTGGTATAAGTCCTATTTGGAATAAGTCATATTTGGTATAAGACTATTTGATATAATTCCTGTTTGGTATAAGTCCTATTTGGCATAATTCCAGTTTGGTATAAGTCCTATTTGATTTAAGGGGTCACTACACGGCAATTTTTCCAATTTATGACAAAAATATAACTTTTTAAATATTTCATTTTTGTAATTTTCGGCATTCGTAGAATAGATTACACACAAAATTTTTGTCCTTGGTAAACAATTTAGCATTGAAAAGTTAATACTAGAGACACCAGCCCATGCACTTTTTTAAGATAAAAAAAGTTTAAAAGTCACTTTTCTAACAATTCAATTTTTCTGTTTGTTGTGTGTGGGATCTCCTAAAATCTCAGCTAATATAATGACTAGAGATGTGAAATTTGGTGTGGATACTCCTAACACAATATTATAGGGTCAGGTCTATTTGAAATTACAGTTTGTTAAGTA
Organism: Candidula unifasciata; assembly: GCA_905116865.2. Lineage (NCBI taxonomy): Eukaryota > Metazoa > Mollusca > Gastropoda > Stylommatophora > Geomitridae > Candidula > Candidula unifasciata. The sequence goes on from CAJHNH020003346.1 coordinate 40,962, forward strand.
ATTTTGAAAAGAAATTTGATTATTATCTTAAAAAGCGACATTTTTGTATTTTTTCAACACACCTAAATTTTAATATTCTTAAAAAAATGTTTAAAAACTAGACCTGACCCTAAACATAGGTTTAAAGTTCATGAATCGATCATCTGTTTCTCAATACCTCTGTTTGTGTTTAAAATTGTAGCTGTCTAAGTACATGTTGTTTTTTTATCAAAATGACGGCTGTTGCCATGGCAACCATGTTTTTTTACACTTGAAGTCTTCAAATGTATCAACATACATCTCTACAAATGACCATTATAAAAAATTGGTCTAACATTGTAAGTAAAAAAAAAAATTTTTCCTGTAGTGACCCCATAAGTCATGTTTGGTATAGGTCCTGTTTGTTATAGGTCGTGTTTGCAATAAGTCCAAGGATCTAGAAAGCACTAACGTCATACGCCGAGAAATCTATTTTTTTTTCGTTCGCCGAGATATCATTGTATATCATATCAGTTTAAACCAACAAACTCATGGTGATATGCCTACCACTGGATGAGTTACTAACTTTCTTCTCCTTCTTCTTCTTCTTCTTCTTTTTCTTCTTCTTCTTCTTCTTCTTCTTTTTCTTCTTCTTCTTCTTCTTCTTCTTCTTCTTCTTCTTCTTCTTCTTCTTCTTCTTCTTCTTCTTCTTCTTCTTCTTCTTCCTCTTCTTCTTCTTCTTCTTCGCGTTCACCAGCTGTAATCTGTGGCAGAAAGTTCTGGTTGTTCATCCACTTCTGGACTGTAGTCATATTCTAGAACCTGAGTGTTGCGTGTGCATCCGTTTTACAAATCTGACTCATTTGTATGGAGACTGTTGATTCCTTGCCTCTCAGGCAGATGCACTCCGACTTCGAAGAAGAAAGCTCCCAGTCAGTCGACTCTTACGACATGCTTTTGGGTAGGCAGTGGGTCTTTTATTCCCTGGAATAGGGCCCCGGAACCCACACGGAGAGTTAATAACTTTAAATTATTGAGTGCAAGAAAAAAAAAGAAACAAAAATATATTAATGACTATAAATTAAAGAGCTAAGGAAGAATAGAGATAATAATTATTGATAATTTAATGTGTGAAGGGACAAAAAATATATATTTAAAAAAAACTGAAATGTTATAATCACCAGAGAGTTATTTCGATTGGTAACTGTGCATTTGAGTTGAGCAGCATGACCTGCATTCACACGTACAGTCTCTGGTGGTGATGTAATGGCAGCTGAAAGATAAGAAACCCTGATATACTGCAGTTATAAGTACAGGGCGAGGGTAGGACCTCTGAAAATATGGAGTGATGACATAAAGAACAGGTTTACAGAAACGAGCATCAGTCTGAATGGTGCTCTTGACAGAGCTCATCAACGAGCGTTATATCTCCCACACACCCCCTCCCCCGCCCCACTCCCAACATTTCACTGAAGTACAAGGCGGAAAAGGAGAAGGAAGAGAAGGAGGAGGAGGAGAGAAGAAGAAGAAGAAGAAGAAGAAGAAGAAGAAGAAGAAGAAGAAGAAGAAGAAGAAGAAGAAGAAGAAGAAGAAGAAGAAGAAGAAGAAGAAGAAGAAGAAGAAGAAGAAGAAGAAGAAGAAGATGACGATGATGATGATGATGATGAGGATGATGATGATGATGATGATGAAGAAAAAGAAGAAAACGAAGAAGAAGAAAAAGAAGAATAATAATAATAATAATAATAATAATAATAATAATAATAATAATAATAATAATAATAAGAAGAAGAAGAAGAAGAAGAAGAAGAAGAAGAAGAAGAAGAAGAAGAAGAAGAAGAAGAAGAAGAAGAAGAAGAAGAAGAAGAAGAAGAAGAAGAAGAAGAAGAAGAATAAGAAGAAGAAGAAGAAGAAGAAGAAGAAGAAGAAGAAGAGAAGAAGAAGAAGAAGAAGAAGAAGAAGAAGAAGAAGAAGAAGAAGAAGAAGAAGCAGTAGCGGCAGCCTCTTGTTATTATTATCTTTCTACTATTTGTCGTCCTCTTTCAGGCCGCCACCGTTTGGCTTTCGATGACTTTGCCTTGTGAAATACATTAAAGAAAACTCCACAGTACTTTTTGATTTTTTCCACCACAATGTCAGTCAAAAAAAAAAAAAAATGAAATCTGGCCAGGAGTAGTGTCTTCTAGAAAACCTTCAGATTACTGTAGACAGCCTCAGGTGCACAGGTCTGTTTGTGATCCATATCAAAATGAACAACCAGCAAGTAATGACGTTAAAGAATTTTTTTTTAAATGCATTGAATTAAAATAAGGAGGGCATGTAAGAGAAGACAAAGAATAGGACGACTTGACACAAGTTTGTGAAAACAATCTACTCTAACAGGAATAAAGGTGTTAAAAAAGAAGAAGAAAAAAAAAGCTAAAATAGTTTGTCCATACGGTTAGACATACTGGGAATATGATGCCAAACCAATACTTTGTATAGAGTAATCTGCGTGCGCCTGATGATGTGGTTAGTATCAGGCACGCTCACTGTGTTTCGCATGTTATTTCCTGGTATCAGTTTTATCCTTGATCCGCCTCATGTCATTTGAACTGGATAAAGGGTAAAACAGTCAGGTGTAGCCTGCAGTCACGTGCTGGTAAGGACAAATATTTGAACAGTTTTGTTTCCATAAATATGACCAATTGTACTGCGGATACGAGACTTTCTCCAAAGAAACGTGTGTGGAAAAGTCGAGAGACAGACCAAGGAAGATATTGATATACGGCGTAGCTAAATCCTGAAGACACATACCCACATACCCACACACACAAACACACACACGCGCACGCACACACACACACACACACACACACACATACTGGCGATGTTTAAAAAAAAAAATCCTTCACCCAAGCCGCTAGAGATACTGGGACACAACCCTGTGACAGAGTGACGGCACAAGAAAGAAAATCCCCTTGTCATTCATCTCTAGAGCCTCGCTTCCACATTCTGGTTGCGTAATCGTCATCACCGCTTCTGTTTCATGTAGTCTGGAAAAAAAGTTAGTTGCGTATCCTTTACGGGAAGTTAGAGAACCAATCAGCTTATTTTGACTGTTGTTGTTTTTCTGGGTAAATTTACGTTTAGTAGCTTTGCCATTGCTTACTTAACTCTCCATGCCACTGTTGAAACCAACGCAAGACGGTGTGCTGCCACATCGCCTGCAGCTGGGATCGCACCCGGCACCCCAGCATTACGAAGCGCGTTTTTAATGTCTAAGCAATAGACACAAACATTTCAGATAGTAAATGAGGCGAAAGATTCGCTTAGTGTCTTGTGGCAAGTAGGGTGGGACCTAATTAGCGCATTCGATAAGAAGCTCGCTTTCAAATCCAGCTGCGACTCGCTGCAGCTCACGGCCGGTGTTCGAAACCTGGCGGCTCTCGGGGTTCACCCAGTCTTTAGGAAATGGGTACCAGAGTGATAGTCTGGGGTAAATGGAGGAACGTCGCTGTAGCTACAGAGTTACGTGCGAACGGCGACACAGACGGACAATTCCTATCAGCTGTCTGTACTGGTGGCAAAGCACTTATGGTTTATAACCGTGTGCAATGACGCTGGTTCACATCTCCCGACCATTTACCCTTACCTTACTCTCTATTTTCATAGATGCATCCATGCTCAGTGCTTGTTGTGGTCATCATTCCGCTGGAATTTTATTTCTTCTTTTTGTTCGCGTTCACCGGCTGCAAATCCGGCGGAAAGTTCTGGTTGTTCGTCCAATTTTTGGCCTCAGTCCATCCCAGAAAATGAGTTTCGCATGCACATCTTTTTTATAGATCTGGCTTATTTGTCGGCAGACTATTGGTTTACTGACTGACTTACTTTCTACCCCACCAGGACATCACACAAGCGATAAACACCCGATGACACAATGTGCCACCAAGCGGGTGAGGATCACCGTGGAGAGGTCCCAGAAACCGCGTTCAGCCAATTGGCCATATATATATATGGCCTGGCTATATTGCGGCCCGTGGCAAGAGCCAGTGTGGGGCTTCAAATAATGAAAAATTTCGTCCAAAAAAGGACGGCAAATTATAACTGAATTGGTTTATCTGCTATTGGGAATATGTATTCCCTCAAAGGAAACATATTTGAGTAGTCAACTTTCACTACATGAGTTTTAGGGGCAGCGGGTATAATTTTTATTCTTTTCCCAAACCGAGATCCCTAAACCCACACAGGGAACGCTGGCATTCTTCACTTCCCAGACAATTTCCTTGAATGTTTTATGATGGGTCGACCTTATATTGCAGGGCATAAAAAAGAAGCAAAGGAAAGAATTCTTAAAGAATGGGAAATCTTACACATGACCACAGAACTTTAATGTAATGACATCACAACAATTTTCACGGGTGATAACTTACGTCCTTGCGCACAGCTCATCACGACCATGGACAGAATGACAAGACAGGGTAAAGGTAGGTCCTTCATGGCTGATCTGTCGATAAAATTGGAAAACAATATTATAGTTATTTACATAAATTTTACTGGTCACGTTAACCGAGTATATATTATCTTTATATCCAAGTGACACTGGACTACGTGCATTCTATTCCATTCTAGAGGAAGAAAAAAAAACGAAGCTGCTAACAGTCTCCAGTTATATATGTGGTCTGGTTTATTTGCGCCACTTGGGTGGCTAACATTGGGGTATGTGTGCCAGCTATCTGGCTTTATGTTGCTATTCTAGTAGCTAGACGCGCCTTCCTTCTTATCCTTATTCTGGACTACCTGTTGCTTCAAAGCCCTTTTGTATTGCCTCAGTATAACTGTGCTGTTTGGCTTTACGAGATTCAGGGATTTGTAGCTGTTTGATTCTCATCGTTGAGATGTTAATCCTACAGATTTATACTCGTAGTATGGGGGAAAATAGGAACACATTGCGGATTTTAAATATATATATATATATATATATATATATATATATATATATATTATATATATATATATATATATAAATAGGTCACAGATTAAAATTTCTTTGAAGACTTGGGATGTCATTATTGTTAGAAGAAGTTACTAAGTGACACGTTAAACATTTGAGTTGTATTGAAAGAGCATTGTTTAAATTGTTGTTAAAACACACGCACACACAAACGCGCGCGCGCGCGCACACACACACACACACACACGCAACTGAAGCAAAACATTGAAAGCGGATGAACAAGGGTTAGACACCGATACAAAGGGGAAGATAAAATCAAGTGGTCTTCTTCTTCTTCTTCTTCTTCTTCTTCTTCTTCTTCTTCTTCTTCTTCTTCTTCTTCTTCTTCTTCTTCTTCTTCTTCTTCTTCTTCTTCTTCTTCTTCTTCTTCTTCTTCTTCTTCGTCCTCCCATATTATTGTTTGGTTTAGACGTAGTTACGTTGTATCTGTTTACAGTAAAAAAAAAATTTTTTAAAGCTAACGACCCTTTTCCACGCTTTTAGGCGTATAGGGCATATAGGGCTACACCCATATTTTATAGACCAATCGGCACAAGATGGGAGATGTGGTCAGTATCATGCCGGTCGCCTTTACTTCTAGGGACGGCACCCAGACTTCCCTCTTGTTCCATAACTTGTGTTTTGCGAGCACACCAGTTTTACAAATCTGGTTTATTTTATGCAGACTGTTTGTTCCTTGCCTCTCAAGTAAATGCACTCAGACTTCGAAGGAAACGCCTCTAATTAGTCGACTGTTACAACATGCTTGTTTAGGGTTAGGGTGAGATATCCCCTGCCCCTTCCCTCGGAACTCTCACGGGGAGGTACTAACTGGTGTACCCAGCTTTTCTTAACTCATTATTTGTCACCCAGATTAGCTAATCCCAGTGTTGCTTTAGAAATTTCGTCTTGCTCGGTTTTAACACTTCTGTCTTCCCAAACAATAGTTTTACACTTTCTTTTATGAAAGCGAAGCTAGAGCAAAATTGTTCAAAGGATGTGTCGCGACACAGTGGTGTGTCGGCTGCAATGTGAAGATATGTCGCGAGAAAGTAAAGCGGTAAACAGAAAATCGGCACGCGGCGTTTTTCTTTTAACCTCTGGTTTGCTAGTGGATTGAATGACCGTATCGCCAAATTATTTTTTTTTTCCAAAAAGTATGTCACCAATATTAAAAGTTTGGAAAGCTCTGACTTTGAGGGTTGAGAAATTAGAAACGACCTTCACTAACCTCTATGCCAGTGCTGCTCAACTTTTTTTTTTTTTTTTTTTTTTAATTAAAAATTCAGTTACAAATTCTTAACTTGCATTGTATAGTGAATAATAAATACATCAATGGCGTTCTAAATACAGGACATACGTGCATACAAAACGTAAATTTCTCCCCCTTCCCGTCTTACTCTTTCTTGCCATCACCTACAATAAAAAATTGTTTCGCGGCCCCACCCAACAGCTTAACCAAACACAGAAACAAAACTAAACATAGACAGCAGTCACACAATGACCATTTTCAGCAGCTGCGACATCTTTTGATTCTCACATTAGAAATGTTGATCCTACAGACTCCAATCCTTGAAAAGAAAAACTGCCTACTATATTCTGTTACATCGGCTCTGTGGCTAAGTCGATGCGAACGCTTCGCTTCGAAATGCCGGGATACCAGGTTCGATCCCAGCTGCGGGCAATGCGCCTTGCGTTGGTTTCGACAGTGGTATCAAGAAAGCCGACCGTCCAGGATGCAATGGCAAACTAGTGGATGTAAATTACCTAGAGAAACCACACAACAGCCAGGGACTGTTAGGGTTGGTTCTGCAACGTCCTGTAAAAGATACGCAACTAACTTTATATCCTGTTACACAATTCGGCAGAAATTGTTGGTGGCTCACCAGGACACTCCCGCGACCTACCAGTGCTCTACGCTACACAGCCTGTACAGTTGTATTTGCTGACATTTTCTCTTGTCATTATCTTCTTCTTTCTTCTTTTTCGAGTTCACTGGCTGTAAACTTCGGCGGAAAGTTCTGGTTGTTCGTCCACCCCTGAACTTTTAGTCTAGTTCCAGAAACTGAGTGTTGCGTGCAGGTCTGTCATACAGATCTGACTTATCTGTTTGCAGATTGTTGGTTACATGTCTATCAAGCAGATGCACTTTGATTTCGAAAAAACGCCCCTAGTTAATCGACTCTTGCGACAAGCTCGTTGGGAAGGCAGTGGGTCTGTTCTTGTTTTCCCTACAATGGAACCCAGGAACCCACATGGGGATAATATCATTTATCATAGTCCGCTTGTAGGTTGTCGCCGGCCATAACAGAACCAGTGAACTATAAGGCGGTTAAGCAGGGTTGGTAAAAATTCGATTCATTCCTAAAAAACCGAAGGTCGCCGTGGCGTTTGCGGCTATTATATTAGTCTAGTATTCCCGATAAGCGTGGGAAAAGGGACCTTTCCGTACTCGAAAGCCCTAGGTGCAAAATTCAAATAATTATAACCGAAATTTACAAACGGTGTGCCGTGAATTTATGCGGGACATTGGTTTACTGGAATTGAAAGACCAACAACAACAACAACAAAATGATCACAATAGCGGACGGATCTTGTCTCGATGTTTTCCTCTACATTAATCTCAAAACTCGTACCTTTATCATTCTTTAGTAAAGTATATTTGCGTTGTTTTATTTTGTTAACTTGCAACCTTTAAATGATTTACATCCTAGTTTGTGTATAAATTACTGAGCTGTTATTAGAATAGAAACTTGAAACCAGGTCAAACTCGTTGTAAGAAGTAAATATAGAGCTTTGAGTCAGAACCTGCCGTTTCAATATACATATATTCCTTGTTTGTTTTCTTTAATATACGGCTCTTTTGTGTTAGGGTAGGACTAGGGTATGCTTTCAGAAACTGCGGAAATGAAATCTTACAGAGTGGTGGCTAGGGTACCGTTTCATTGATTTGTGGGAGGTGGGTGTAAAAAAAAGGGGGTGGGGTGGGGGTTTCAATCTTCCAAAGTGACGAAACAAAATATTTGAAATCGACGTTGCTGCTATAAACATGTGCACTTTAAGATGTCACACATGGCTGCTTTTGAATTGCTTTGCTGTTTTCTAAATGTATCCGACTTCTTTGTATTAAATGTCAAAGTATAGTAAAGTAAAGTAAATAAAGGAGCTTTTTTTCACATCTCCAGGCGTATTGAGCATACGGAGTTAGACTATTGAGTTAGACCTATATTTTATAGAGTAATCTGCTCTTGGTGGGTGATTTGGTCAACATCACAACGGCTGCCTTTGCTTCTCACAATGTTACCTGTACTTATTTGAGGCTAGGTCGACCTGGGAGCCATGGTCTGGACCTAACCTCGACCGCAGGCGGGCGTCTAGCAGCTACAGGACGGTGGCTCCCAGTGTGGACGCGTATGCAGCTTATAGCATCTTCCAGAGAAAAAAATATTAGCAATTATCTCCTAAAAGCAATTATCTCCTGATAGCAATTATCATTAATGGTATTGGATAGACTAACCCTAACTGAATTTTTATGTTCCCTATCATTTTGATCAGTTTGTGTTATAAATCTCAGCAAAAATGCTTCCCCTTATCTTTCCCTGTTGTCATGGACGTAGCGGTATCTGTATATATAATACTTGTCCTGATAGGCCGATCCATCCTTTCTTTTAATTTACCAGTGAAATTTCCAGAACCGACCCAGCGATCTGTCACCTCCAATTTCATTCATACATTTTTCCCATTTAAAAAAAAATGTTGTGTGTTGCAAACCGCTTGAACTCTTCTACATTTTCTTTTTTAACCTCTTCTGCTTTCTATACCTCCTCTTGTAACCTTTAAGGGAACTTTCGCATTTTCTGTAATTATTTAACTGCTGCTTTTTTTTTTTTTTTTTAACAAGGGGATTAGTTCAACTTCTTTTTGTCCATTGTAGAGGCTGCACAAACGCAGAACGGGTCGTTATGTTACATACATTCTGACAAAGGCGTCCCAGAACAGTATTGGCCTTCTCATGCTTAAATTTGTTACTTGAAAACAAAACAAAATTCTATCCAGCTCAGTTGTTACAAGACTTTTTTTTTTCTGGAAGTACGCAGGTTTAGTGTGTCCTTCTATCTTTCTACTTCTTTCTATGAGAGTTGATCAATACATTGTCTGTTTGCTTATAATATACATAATGTACCTACGGCCTCAATAGCTATCTCTCTGTTTATTTATGTGAATTCTCGGGAATTAAGAAATGTATACACTGTAAGTAGCTGCAGAAAAAGGCTTCATGAGTTCGTAGTTTCGGGGTTTTTTTTTGTTTTTTTTTTTTTTGTTTGTTAAAAAAGCGGCATTTTCATAAGGGTTCAAAAACAAGTGTCTAAGAAAATTGATGAAAAAATTAGATGAATTCAAAAGGAATGAAGAAATAAGATTAATGTTTGGGCAACCACTGTTATAAAGAGTTATAAGTCAGAGAAGATGGTGCTACATTGGACACATCCTGTGAAGAAACCAGTAAAGAATCACCAAACAGGCAGTAAATGGGAAATAAAAGGATTAAGGAGGCGAGGACGCTCAAAAGAAACCCATAGACGAATGTTGATGATAAAGGCCAAAGCTGCTGGACTGGATTCCATCCATGATATTGAACTGATTGCACAGGACAGCACGGAATAGCGGAATATATAGCGAGCTCTTCTTCTCCTTCAAGTCCATGTAGTGTGACTTTGGCAATCCTGTCTATCCATAATCTTTTGTCTCGTGCTCTTTCAGTCAACTGACACAGATGATCTTCTATGCCATGCGAGCTCTATGTGACACATAATGACACAACAGGATAATGAACGAAACAGCGTAATCTGTGATGATAATGACGTTCAACCATAGCAGGACATCAAACCGAACGATAAACACCCGTAGACACAAAGTGTCACCATTCGGATAAGGACCACCATGGAATAGTTCCCAAAAACCCCGTTCAACCCATAGGCTGGGTTATATTAGGACCCCCGGCAACAGCCAGGGTGGGGTATTAAAACATAAACAAAATCGCACGTAATTAACAATTCATATCAATCTGTGGTTCTCCTTAAACAACGGTTATGTCGGCAGTTTGTCACACAAGTTTGGGAACCTTTGCTCTAGATTATATTTCCGTAGTGCCAGTCACCGCCTACAGCTTCACCAGATGCAAATAGACAGTAACAAGTTCTGTTCCTTGCTAATAACAACACGACCCGAATGTAGGTTCCATCGTAACCGGTTTGTGGAGCTCTAATATAATTGCTATATGGCCATACTCTGTTGCTTAGGCATTGCGGACTAGCGAATGCCGGGGTGCCGGGTTTGATCCCAGTTGTAGGCCTTGCGCCTTGCGTTGGTTTTGACAGTGGTATCGAGAAGCCGACCGTCCAGCAAAGAAATGGAAAACTACTGGGCGTAAGTTTGCCTAGAAAAATCACAACAGCCCCAAAAAATGCTGGGGTTGGTTCTGCAACGTTCTGCAAAGGATATATGGCTATACAGTGGGCCGCCATGGTGTAGCGCTAGACGCTTGCCTGTGGATCGTGGAGACTTTTTACAAAATTAACCTTGGCTGCCAGGCCGGCCCAACCTTAAATGTGTACCAGGTACAGTCCTGGCAAGTAAAGGCGGCAGGCGTGATGCTGACAACATCCCCCACCATGTGCCGATTGGCCTATAAAATATAGGTCCGCCCCTGTATGCCGAGTACTCCTGAAGGCTTAGAAAAAAACTCTTTACTTTATATGGCTATACGACCGAACAGGTTTCTAGGATTTGTGTCTGTGTCATTCACATGCTTGAGGTGTAATTAATTCACTGAACACCAGCTGTGATTCGGAAGCCTAATGGGAAAAAAGGTAGGGGGTTGGGGAAAAGGGGGGGGGATGCACAGAAACAATCTAACTCTTCGACTGAAACAAAAAGAATAATTTCGGTTTTTAACACTTTTGTCTGTGATATTGTCGTCTGCAACTTTAGATGGTTGGTCTTGAGAATGAATTCATACTTTTGCACGATGAAGCATTATGGGTTTCCCCCCTTATGTAAGCAGTGTAAGCAATGCTTATAGACAAATGTAATTACAATATATATATATATATATATATATATATATATATATTAGGGCTGTACCGAATATTCGCTTCGTATTCGCTTCGGGACCGAATAGTGGACCTAATTACTATTCGGTATTTGGCCGAATAGTTGCGATCGGGCCGAATACGAATAGTGGTTACCTTACACACGTTTATGGACTGGTGGAAAATGAACATATCAAGATTTCCATCCTTGGTTCATACTGCCTTAAAGCTGACAACATGGAACGATTGTTTTTGTTTTTTTGTTTTTGTTGTTGTTGTTGTTGTTGTTGTTGTTGTACGAAACAGAATAGGACAGGCAAAAACTGCATTTTATAAAATGAAGAACATCTTATGCATTATATCTTTGTCACTGAAGGTTAGAAAAAGAATTCTTGCTTGCTACATACATCCAGTTTTAACATATGGCTGTGAGTCATGGACAATCGGTAGGCAGGTCAAACAATTTCTTGGGGCCTCAGAGATGTGGTTTTACAGAGCAATGCTTAAAATAACTTGGACAGCGAATAAAAAATAATTTAAAAAGCAACCAAGAGGTTTTGAAAGAGGCGGGAGCCCGAAGACAACTACTCACAGACATCAGGGAACAGTCATCATTTTTCGGCCATGAGATGAGGGAAAATGGAACATTTGGTGACCACTGGAAAGATCTGTGGAAGGAGGGATAGAGGAAGACAATGAGAGAAGATTCTTGACAGTCTTGTTGCATAGCATAAAGGTGTGTCAGCACACGAACTAATTCACGCTGCAGGAAATCGCAGATTGTTGCAAGTCATAATCGCCCATGCCAGTCGGCAAAGCAACTGATGATGGTGATTCACTATTCGTATTCGTATTCGGCCGAATAGTTGGTCCAGCTATTCGTATTCGGTCGAATAGTGAAAATCACAGCCCTAATGTACACACACACACACACATATATATATATATATATATATATATATATATATATATATATATATATATATATATATATATATATATATATATATATATTGGATGTCGCAACCTTTCTGCCTTGATTTCATGTTAAATACCGTAAATCTGGGAGAAATGTGGCTTTTCTGCCGACCCCCGGGAATGAACCCGGACCACACGGAGTTCGTCATCCGGTCACCGCGCAGTCCGGTTTAGCCAACTACAATAGAGAGCCGGACTTCATGACTGTTAAACTGGAAATCCAGATTATTACAACTACAAATGAGCTCAGTTTAAAAACTGCTTGACTCTTCCCCCCCCCCACCCCCCCCCCACTTCGCCCATAATATAAATATATATATATATATATATATATATATATATATATATATATATATATGTGTGTGTGTGTGTGTGTGTGTGTGTGTGTGTGTGTGTGTGTGTGTGTGTGTGTGTGTGTTAGGTTAAAGTTTAGGTTTAAACAACATATCAACATCATGGCACAAGGGTAGTAACCCAAAAGTGCTCCGTTATACTTCTAACTCAAGCTTGAGTCCGATGAATCTTAGCGCAATGCATGAACTTTGTAGCACCAGCGAGGATCCTGAAAAAACTTAACTGAGATAGCTGAAAACGTGATTTAAAGTTTTCATTTCTAAAAAAAAAAAAAACATATATATTCTAATAACTCTACTTGAGCTTTTTTCGAATTAGTTATTTTTGAAGTACAGTAGTAAACTTTATTTTCAGCTCTTTAAAAAATACAAACAGCTTTATAGTGTGATAAATGAAAAACCATTGTTTAAAGTCTTTATATAACGTTTTAAACGACCACTAATATAAAGACACAATTATATGTTGCGTTTCCTAGAGTCGGCAAACCAGACTATATCTATATCTGCGGAGACACTGATTGCAAAATTAACCATATTAGACACGTGCGGTTTCTATTTTCTTTAGTGTCCATTTAGCCAAACTAAGCCACAGCAACGCGTGGCCGGGTACAGCTAGTATTTAAATACATATATACAATCATGTGAACATTACTTTTGATTAGAAGGATTACCCGGATAACTGCTGTGATTTAACGACCACATATATGTTATTGAACGTCGCCTCTCTTAATCTTTACAGTCTCCTACAGCAACCACCCCGCCCCCACCCCCCCCTTTTTCGACCCTGTTTTTTTTTTAAACAAAACACAAATTAAGAAATTCGTTTCAGCGAACCCGAGGGACAGTATCGCACAATTTGGGATACACTGATGTACAGCACAATCGGTAACACCACTTCGCCTATTGTTCCCGGACAAGATTACGACAATGCCTCATGGCGTAGCTTACTGTAACAAACAGACGCCCGTCTAAAGAAAAGCTTTTAGATTATAACATTTCTGTATTTAAGTCATCTGCTATACTGATTCCCTCGGCGACAAACATTTACCCAGAGGACAAACTGTGAAGTGTGTTTAAAGACTAGATGATCGACTTCCTTGCACCGAGCTTGATCCCATAATATTCTGTCTCTCTGCCTTTAACCGCTGGTGGTCCGTCCTCCAAGGGTGACTCAGAAAACTCCATAACTACAGGGACCACCTCTTGGTATCTCCGGAACATCTACACTCCTGGGCCAAAGAAATGAATCCAAAACAGAACCTCTTACCTTCACATTCTAAAGCAAACGCCTTACCCACTCCGCCACGGAGATCCCCTACTCAGAGTATTCGCAAATGGGAAAATTGTACATAACTGGAACTAGTTTTCTTTTCCCCCAGTTCATTTACTAGTGCTATACTATGAGAAGTTCAGACCATTGTCCTAATGCAGATCATGTCGTACTGTGAACGACTGTAACCCACCCTCACCCTTCACGCACCTCAACTGTTTTCCTCTCACGCACCTCAACTGTTTTCCTCTCACACACCTCAACTGTTTTCCTCTCACACACCTCAACTGTTTTCCTCTCACACACCTCAACTGTTTTCCCATCACAGTCTTCCCTTTCCAAGACAACTACAATTAAATACTATCAGTCAACGCCGGAGGTGAACTGGTTGGGGAAAATATGGAATGGGGAAAAAATGGGAATGAAACCTGAATCACAATCAAAGGTTGCTTGTAAAAGTTAGTGGTGATGCTGTACTAAAGAACGTTTAGTTACTGTTTTAATATTGTGTACAATGAAATAAACATAAACATAAAAATGTGTACATAAACTTTATAAAATCCTTTTTTTTTTAAACATGTAATTTTTTTTTCTTTTTTGGGGTAATTTATAATAGCCAAAATTGTTGCAATTCAAGCTTGATCCATTCGATTGAATACGAAATACGTTCGTCTTGATTTACATTGCACGAAAAGAGTAATAAAACCTGATCCGTCGGCACTTTGCTTGCGACAGTGCCCATATACCTTATTTGGAGATTCTTATTTCGGAATGTGCGAGATACTACAAGATATCTTTTGCTCAGTATTTGTATTGCTTAGCTGCGGGAGTTTATGCGTTTTGGAAACAATACATTACTGATTATAATCATCAAGTAAAAAAAGAAAAAAAGAGCTTGAATAACGACTGCATACTGACTGAATGAGTTCAAACGTGCCTTTTAGAACATTATATGTGAACTTTAAATATTCTTTAATTACTTCATGTTGAAATGTCAGTTAATTAAGTAGGTAACAGTTGTTGGTAAAAGTTACTCTAGAATTGTTTAGCAGAGACTGCGGAGTCGGGCAGAACCAAAACTGGATCAGGCCCACTGCGGCTTCAGGGCAAACCGAAGTACCCAAAACCTCATCTTCACACTCAAACAGATGAGTGAAACAGTTCTTGATTTTCAGAGGTAGATGCACCCATGTGTTTTTTTTTATTTTCTTTGGTTGGGGGGTGGGGGGTGAGGGTGGTTTTAAAAAGGCATTTTATAAGGTGCCCTGGAGCAAGCTCTGTGACTGCTTGGTAGGGAAAAACATTCCAGCTTCTACAAAAGTTGCAGAACACGAGTAAGAATAGCAGACCAAAGATCAGAAAAATGTAAGATCACCAGCGGTGTTAGAAAAGTGATTTTTCTCTTACTTTACCTTTTCATTCTTATGATGGGTGATGTCACCAGGACCTGTAAGAAGAAGCCAAAGAAGTACTCAGAGGGGTACTGAAAGATGCGACCAATCTGTAGATCATTTGCAGACGATGTGGTCCTGATAGCTAAATCGGAGGTACATCATCAATCCAGCTCGCTTGCCTGGAAGGAAGAGCTTGACAAGAGAGGGATGACCATCAGTAGCTCCAAAACTAAAACCCTTGTGATCTCAAGAGGGGAGAAGAAACACCAGATCGTGATGGGACAGCATGCACTGGAGCAGGTCAACCAGTTTAAATACCTTTAAGTTGCTATAGACCGAAACAGAGGCACTAAAACGGAGCAGGCTACACGAAAATCAGCTGCAGCTTTTCCAGGCCATAAACCGAGGGTATCTTAGCAAAAGAGAAATTGGCAAGAGGACAAAAGTGGCTGTTTACCTCTCTATGTCCCAGTCCTGACCTACAGGTGTGAGTCATGGGCAATGACAACAGCTCATAGAAGCCAGCCTCAGGCCTCACAAATGAGATATCTGAAAAAGCTGGTCGAAATGAAAAGAAGGGACAACTTTCGCAGTCAGACGATACGTCAAGATCTTGAAATCCGGGCCTTACAAACTAGAGTGGATCAGTCACAGTTATGATGGTTTGGACATGTATGCAGACTGAGAAATAATCGGTCACCGTGACAGGAATGGGAGGCCAAGAATCAGGGAACCAGACCTCTAGGATGACCCATGGTCCAATGGAAAGGCAAAGTCCGACAGTCCCTGGCTGCATAAGGACTGGAATGGAACAAAGCCAGAAATAAAACTGCTGATAGAGACGTCTGGCGATCTCTTTTGCAAACACCCGAAGGTAGAAGAGGGGCGACTAAGTAAATAAGTAAATCTGATGTATTTGGTCAAAAGGTGCAGATATCGCATCTTATCTGGAAATAGACATCAGCGTGCTGAAGCCCTTTAAAGTCGGCAGAAAAAGGAGAAGAAAGAGCTGAAAGAGGGGGAGGTAGAAGAAGGAGGAAGAAGAGGAGAAGAGTGAGAAGTAGAAGAAGTAAAGAGCAGAAGCAGAAGAGGACGAAGGAGAAAATTAGAGCCAAAAAAAGTTGTACAGAACAAATGTAAAACAATAAATCGTTTCCCAAAATCACCGCATCCCAAAACAGAGGGCAAGGTGAAACTTAAAGCCAAATTAGGAGATTGGCAATACAAAGGAAAGGATCAGACATGTAGACTCCGCTACACATAAATCTGCTACCGGCTTCAGGCGATCCCCATTGTTTTTCGTCTGTTTCCCTGATGGTAACTTTGATAATGCATGTTCTTGACTGTTTTTCCATTTTCTTTTAATGCATTAATCTACTAAGACCATATGTAATAATACTGTCAATAAACCGACCGGACATGTTTTCATTACATCTGTGTACTTGCTTCTTTTTTCCCTATTAACCTATTTTTAAGACAACTGTACCCACTGACAGCTTTGTGGAAAATAGCCCGTTTCAGGTTTAATTTTATATAGAAAATATAACATATCCAACCATTGGGAAAGCATGTGCGCTAATGTAACTTGCATAACGCGGTTACTAGAATTTTTTTTTTTTTTGGTTTTGTTTTGTTTGGATTCTTATCCCAATAATTGGTTTTTGAGTCACTGAATGCTAATCTTTCAGAAGATATTTCTGGAGGGGAGAAATACACACACACACACACACACACACACACACACACACACACACACACACACACACACACACACACACACATATATATATATATATATATATATATATATATATATATATATATATATATATATATAGACACACAACTATTATAGAGATGAACTGGTCTTTTATATATACTCCTGTAGTACTCGAATTGTAGTAGTCACTAACTGGGTCACTGAGTTTTTAATCTTTCCGACAGCAATCCCAAGGTGGGAAGGGGGTGGGGGGGGGGGGGTTAGAATTAGGACAACCATAGATCTGCTGTTCCTTAAACAGTATGTCGTAAAAGCTGACTAATTAAAGGTTTGCTTAAATCCAGTGTGTTCGACAGTCACTAGAAAACTAATCCAACAAACACAAAAAAACACCGCAATAAATTTGCCACAAAAAAATCAACACATTTTCCAACAACATCTCACCACCCCCCCCCCCCCCCCCCCCAAACTTACTAAACAAAAACAACTCCAAACTGAAAAGGATTTACTTACCAAGAACAACTCACCAACCAAATCAGCTCACAAAACACCCACCAACCAAAAACAACTCACAAAACAACTCACCAAAACACAAAAATAACTCACAAAACAACCCACTAACTAGAAACAACTCACAAAACAATTTAACAACCCACAAAACAACTTAAGAACTCACAAAACAACTTAGCAACTCACAAAACAACTTAACAACTCACAGAGCAACTTAACAACTCACAAAACAACTTAACAAACAAAAACAACTCAAAAAAACACCTGTCACCAACCAAAAACAACTTACTTACCAAGACCAAGTCACTAACTATAAACAACTCAACTAAAAAAAATAACTCACCAACCACAACAAACAAAACTCACCAACCAAAAAAAAAAAAAACAACTCACCAACCATAAACAACTTACTTACCACGAACAACTCACAAACTATGAACAACTCACCAATCAAAACAACTATACTGTCATGAAATGTTTAAAAACAAATAATGACACTAAACAGCAAAAGTTCCATTCAGTAACGCAATTAAACTTAACCCTCTTCCCACTCCTTTTTCAAGTACAGATGTCGCTTCTAGATAGCATTAAAGCTAGTAAATACGCATGATTAATTCTTTGCTTGTCGGCTATTCTGATGGAACGATACATGATTTATTATTAGAGACCGAAGAGGAAATTTGTAAATAAAGAAAGTAGCAAGGGTATTTTGTGTTCCGAGTGGGAACATAACTACGCTATGGATAAAATATGCACTTGGCTGCAAGTTAATAAATCGGCCAGTATTGTTGACAGTTCAGAAGAAACTTATCAAATACATAACACGACATTTTTTTCCCCTCTATACAACCGTAAAGACGATACGTTTATTGGCACACATACAGTTAAACAAGAATTATTTATGCCTATTCATCACCATCATCAAGTGCCTTGTCAGCTGGCATAGGCGTTCATGTATACCCACAGATCTCGGTCTTTGGTGTACTGGATCAATTTCACTGATAATATTCTCTCATGCCACTGTCTTAAGCAATCCAGCATCGTTTCTCTTGGTGTGTGTATATGCATATATATTAAAGAATTGATTATCTCCATCAGAAAACGTACTGCCAAAGGCCAAGATTGTGGTTTGTCGCCTGCTGATACATTACAATTGGGGGTGACTAGTCAAGCTGGTGAAAAGAGGTACTAACTTACATAAAATGTGACTAGAACGCTCAACGAAGGGAACAGAAAAGACGCGCACAAGTACAGCCGAACGTTTCGAATAAAGTTTTTGTCAACAGTACAAAATAAAATAAACTGTGACTGGACAACTCAGCTTTTAGACCAGTGTTTCCAGAAGTGGGCGCTTACACCCGGGGCTGTGACGGTCCACTGAGGAGGCGGTAGCCGCCTTAATCAAATCTGGGAGCGCTAAAACGCTCCGGGGGGAGGGCGGCGGTAGCAACCTCAGGTACAGCTGGTAAGTGCCATTGCTGCAAGTGTACTGCAGTGAGAACTCTGTTAAGGCAATGAAGATCATTGGATTATTCTTAGGTAGATTGTGTGCCTAGACATCTATACCCCTGGCTCATTCACAGTGAACAAGGCTGGAGCCAATAAACATCTTATGTCGCAATTTAGTTTTTCTTGATGTTTGTTGTGTTCAAGCTTGCTTTGATTAATTATTTATCAATGTGCCCGAGCAGGCTGCGTACACCGAGTCAAAGAAGGGAGGCATTGCAACTGAGAAGGTCAGAACTGTGAATAAAACAATGTTCTAAGGAGTAGCCGCAGTAACTTGAAATATCGCGTAAGCCTAGGTGATCAGGACAGCTAAAATTCAGGAAGGCTGGTTTATTACTCTTATAACGAATGCGCGTTTGCCCGGCTGTCTAGCGTAGTTGGCTAAACCGGACTGCGCGGTGACCAGGTGACGAACTCCTTGTGGTCCGGGTTCACGCCCGGGGTGTAGGCAGAGCCACATTTCTCCCAGATTTAAGGTATTTATCATGGAATCAAGGCCGAAGGGTTGCGATATCCATAATACCGAGCCCAAGGGTTAACAACTCATGGCTTCTGGATACTAAAAAAAAAAAACAATGCACGTCAGACGTTTACGGAAACAATCTGCTAGCCTTCTACTGGCTTCCCCTACACATACCGTATTGTTTCTGCCAAGAAAAAAATTAGTTGCGTATCCTATACAGGACATTGCAGAACCAACCCCAGCCCTTTCTGGCTGTTGTGGTTTTTCTAGGCAAATTTACGTCCAGTAGTTTGCCATTGCTTACTGGACGGTCGGCTCTCGGTACCACTGTCGAAACCAGCTCAAGACAAACCGTCGGCAGCAGGGATCGAACCCGGCACCCCGGCATTACGAAGTAAGAAAACCGAAATCAAATGCAGGAGAAAATGATAAAAAAATACACCATTCTGCGTGGTGCCTACACAGAAGTGGTGGTAGGGGCGGAAGGGGGCGGGTAGGGGTTGTTGTATATCTGCGTTTACGTGTCTAACTTTGATACTATCACCACACGTGGCTTTTTCTAAATCAACAAAACTGCCCTGACAAAACGTTGTTTATAAACTGAAAATTCGACGCATAAAACCCATTATACACCTTAAGAAACTGCACAAACAAACAGGCATTCACTGCAAACAATGGTTCTTACTGGATTCAAAACTAGGACACATTTTGGCAGTTTTAACAAACGTAGTATGGTTTTTGGTTTCTATAAATAAAACTAGAAAGAGATTACCTGCTTCTGTCTGGCCCGAAGTGTGCGATAATGTGGCTTCTAAATAACAATTGAAACCTGGTGTCAACCTCTTTATAACAAACAACGGGCTTTAGAAACATACTTGCAGACAGAGAGCGACTGAAGAGTTCCACGGCTAGTACCTGGTGTCAATCTCTTTACAACAAACAACGGGCTTTAGAAACATACTTGCAGACAGAGAGCGACTGAAGAGTTCCACGGCTAGTACCTGGTGTCAATCTCTTTACAACAAACAACGGGCTTTAGAAACATACTTGCAGACAGAGAGCGACTGAAGAGTTCCACGGCTAGTACCTGGTGTCAATCTCTTTACAACAAACAACGGGCTTTAGAAACATACTTGCAGACAGAGAGCGACTGAAGAGTTCCACGGCTAGTACCTGGTGTCAATCTCTTTACAACAAACAACGGGCTTTAGAAACATACTTGCAGACAGAGAGCGACTGAAGAGTTCCACGGCTAGTACCTGGTGTCAATCTCTTTACAACAAACAACGGGCTTTAGAAACATACTTGCAGACAGAAAGCGACTGAAGAGTTCCACGGCTAGTACCTGAATTTCATTTTTAATTTTGTGCACTCTACACAATTACGGTTAGCTATTTTGTGTGTGTGTGTGTGTGTGTGTGTGTGTGTGTGTGTGTGTGTGTGTGTGTGTGTGTGAATAACATGTGTTGAAGACCTGATCACTTCTTCAGTGTGTGTGTGAATAACATGTGTTGAAGACCTGATCACTTCTTCAGTGTGTGTGTGAATAACATGTGTTGAAGACCTGATCACTTCTTCAGTGTGTGTGTGAATAACATGTGTTGAAGACCTGATCACTTCTTCAGTGTGTGTGTGAATAACATGTGTTGAAGACCTGATCACTTCTTCAGTGTGTGTGTGAATAACATGTGTTGAAGACCTGATCACTTCTTCAGTGTGTGTGTGAATAACATGTGTTGAAGACCTGATCACTTCTTCAGTGTGTGTGTGTGTGTGTGTGAATAACATGTGTTGAAGACCTGATCACTTCTACAGTGTGTGTGTGAATAACATGTGTAGAAGACCTGATCACTTCTTCAGTGTGTGTGTGTGTATGTATGTGTGTGTGTGAATAACATGTGTTGAAGACCTGATCACTTCTTCAGTGTGTGTGTGTGTGTGTGTGTGTGTGTGTGTGTGTGTGAATAACATGTGTTGAAGACCTGATCACTTCTTCAGTGTGTGTGTGTGTGTGTGTGTGAATAACATGTGTTGAAGACCTGATCACTTCTTCAGTGTGTGTGTGTGTGTGTGTGTGTGTGTGTGTGAATAACATGTGTTGAACACCTGATCACTTCTTCAGTGTGTGTGTGAATAACATGTGTTGAAGACCTGATCACTTCTTCAGTGTGTGTGTGTATGTATGTGTGTGTGTGATTGTTCGTATGTATGTGGATGTATGTGTGTATTGGGTGCCTATGTGTGTGTGTGTGTGTGTGTAAGTGAGTGAATGGGTTTGCGTGTGTATGTGGGGTGTGTGTGTGTTCGCACGCGAGCGTGCGCACACTTGTTACCACCCATTCTTTTCTTTTTGACTTGATATTCATAATATGCATATTATTACATGAACATAACATGCTTTATTGATTAAATACAACTGCTGTGTGAAAGATGGGAGTTTTGAAGGGCTGAATGTAAGACAGGCCTGCGTGCCTAATTTGTAACCCTTTGAAAATAAAGTTCCTTCGTTTATTCGTTCGTTCGTTCGTTCGTTCATTCAGTGCAACTCTCATGCGACTGTCCGAAAGCCGTATAAAAGATCTTTGTATGAACCGCCCCCAACAGAAATCTAAACATGGAAAGCGGTTTGTTACTTTTTTACATTCGAGAAACAAAAAGGTGACTAACTTCAACCATGCTCAAGACTGCTTCGGTTATAATTATGGTCTGTCTTTAATAATGCCAATTTCAATGCCTTAAATGGTTTGTTATACCAAAACTTGTGGCTGATTGTCTCTAACTGTGTGTCGTGGTGTCCTTTCTGAACATGTCTGGGTCTTCTCTGTTGGTCTTCATCAGGCTTCCGTTTTGCGTGACTTATCTTCTTGACGGGGCTTCCTGCTATTGGGTGTGACTTCTTCTTATCATTCACCTTCTGTAGACACCGGCGGAAAGTTTTGATTGTTAGCCCTCCTTTGGACTTTGGTCTTGTTCCAGAACTTGAGTTTTGCACTCTGGACACGTTCATGGGTGCTCAGATTCCCCATCAACATATTCATCAGCGTTCAGCGGTTAGTAGTTATAGCCCTATGCTAGTTGACAAGACTTCTTGTACGTGCGGTGTGCCTCTTATGCCTAGCTGTGCTGATCTTTGCTCTTAACTCTTTATCTGTAACTAAGGTAAAACCGGTCAATCTATCAGATCTTTCATTGCCACCAACACCATCATAACACTGAGACAAAGATAACTCCGTGTACAATGGAGAAAACACAGTCGTCATTTAAACTGACCAACCGAAGTGGTAATAGTACTAGCATCGTGTTATTGTGAAGCATCTTCCGGTGCTAAATCTACAAAGATCTGATATATGAGTGCAAGAGGAATGTAGATATGGTGTCCTCTAGACAAATAACTTTTTATTCAGCGACGCTAATTGGCAAAAGAGGAAGATGATGATGAGCGCGGGAAAACATCTGCATATTGTTTTCTTCAAAATTGTTACGTCTTTCATTTTCTGTCTAATCCTGTCTATTTGTCTCCCTCTTTCTTTACCTATCTCTTTTTCTCTGTGTCTGTCTGTCTCTCTCTCTCTCTCTCTCTGTCCCTCTCTGTCTCTCTCTGTCTCTCTGTCTCTCTCTGTCTCTCTCTCTGTCTGTCTCTCTCTTTCTTTCTCTCTTTTATTCTATCGTTCCCTCTCTTTCTCTTCTTCTCTCCTCTTTTCCCCATTCTCTCCCTCTCTGTCTGTCTGTCTGTCTGTCTGTCTCGCTCTCTCTCTCTCTCTCTCGATTATATATATATATATATATATATATATATATATATATATATATATATATATATATATATATATATATATATATATATATATATATATATATGTATAATGTGTGTTGAGGGGGGGGGGGGGTGGGTATGCGAGCGTGTGTGTGTGTGTGGTCGAAGGCATTCTTTGCAGGCCAGGGGTGCAACGGGCAAACAACGCACTCAGTGGTTTGTGTGATCATCATTACGCGGCTGCCTTTACTTCCGGTGGCATTACCTGGTACCCATTTCAAGCCGGGTTAATCTGGAGGCCAAAATCGATTTTGGCGAGACTAAAACGACGCAAGTAATTCCCATTCGATTCGAACTGAACCCAACACCTTCAGGTCGACAGTACTGCCATTTAGTCACTGGGTTACAGCCGCTACGATTGTGAATATTTTCTAGGTTGCAAAGCGGCTCCTGTTGGTGTATTTCTGAAAACGATATTTGTCATGTCTTTTCTGGAGATAATTTATGAACGAATGATGGCAGAAGACATGAGGTTACATGAAATAAGATGTGTAAGAACGTGTGAACGAGGAATTAGGTGTGGATCAGGCAAGGAGGGACGTATAAGGGGAAGAGGACGAATAGCTTATAATCAGTATGCTACGAGAATTGGTTAGCTTCTAAACCTTAAGACTTTTTTGCTACGGGAGACGGAGCACCTGTGGGTATGTCCCGTGTGCTATGATGTCGATTCTCAAATGAGTAGAATTCAGTCTTTAACAGTGCAAAGGATTCCCATTTCCTATTGTCCCTGGGTGGGTTGCATGGCTCCATTGTACGAGCAAAAAGAATAGACCCACCACCCCTCCCAAATAAGCATGTCGTAAGAGTCGACTAATTAGGGGTGTTTCCTATGAGGTTGAAGTCCATGCGCCTGAGAGCAAACTGTATACAAATAAGCCAGATATGTAAAACGGATGTGCAAGCAAAACTTAAGTTCTGGAACAAGGCTAAACTACAGAAGTGGATAAACATTTATAACTTTCTGCTGAAGTTTACAGCCGGTGAATACGAAAAAGAAGACATATCGTAATCACGTTTTGCTTGAGTGTCGTAACGTGTTTACAATTCCTTTATGAATCCATTTTTTAAATGCCTCTTATGTTGTAGTAATGAGCCCATTGTCTGTGACAAAGCCCATTTTTCCAACTTTCTAACACTCGTTAGTCACAAACTAATCCGAGCTTTACAGTCCCAAATGGACAAATACGATTGTTTTTAGCAAATTTTATTCGAAGCGTTTGTTTGCCAAAACGAATAGCAATCTGAGGAAACCCGATTCCGGCTGTATGGTAATTACGTATCATGTACAGCTATCGGAGGAGGGAATGTATCGTACACAGCTCGGTATCGGTCGTTACATTTGATGCCGATATTTTACAACTGCTGTCGGTTAACTAGAGCAGCGGTTTTCATACTTCTGTTTGCATGCCACATTAAACACTCAAAGTGTTCATCGGGTCATAGCAATAGTGCTTCCTTCCGGGATGGCGTGTGGAAGAGGGAGTAGATTATCTGCATCACCTCCCTCCCGGCTATTCAGTTTGTAAAGAGGCTGAGCGCTCGCCGCTCCCCAACTCCCACTTCTCTATTGAAGACCTCTTTTGAAGTATGAATTTACACATTTCATTTTTTCCCCCGATCATATTAATTTGCCTTTGTGTACATTTTTATTATTACTTTCATTTTATTATTATTATTATTACAAATACAGTTGTACCTCTGAATACGTAACTAATCCCTTCCTAATCCTGGGTCGTATACCAGGCAGTTCGTATACCAGATACATTTCCCATAAAAAGAATGAAATCCATTCCCATGAAAAGAACAAACAAAACAAAAACGATATTGCTATTGGCTTGTACAAAATAATCAATAAGCTGCGTAATAATAAAATATACACAAATACAACGCACTTAGTTAAAATAAATTAACATGTAACCTCACTTGACCTTCCTGGGAAGAGTCGAATGCCTGCTATGGTGGTACTGGTAAGGGAGAAGAAGACTGCATTGTGTGGAAAGAGAGTCACCTTCAAATATAACTTCAGGAGTCTTACTTAAATCTTTGCGTTTATTTTTATGTTTTTGTTTTCTCTTTCCATGTCTTTTACCTACATGGACCTGGTTGAGGCTCATCAGGTTTGACTTTTGTTTAAAATCTGCGCAAAGAACTTTTTTTCTGCCTTCTCCTGATGTTTAGGGGGGGGGGGGGGGGGGGGTCATAAAGTGCGCTGCGTTGTGACTTATTCTGACTCATGCAAGTTCGTATTTCAAACAAAGGTCGTATACTAAGCAAAAATGTACCCGTCTAATCATGACTTGTACTATGTTGAACGTATACCAAAGCTAATGTATACCGAGGCGCCACGGTATGTGGGAAAAGCCAAAGATTTGATTTAATAGATGTCTGATGAGAATACCCTGGGCAGAGAAATAAAGTACTTAAAATAAACGGACTCACGAAGAGAACGGATTGCCCACACAAGATGAGACTTCATAATTGGTTATTTCATGAGAAGGAGACAGCTGGAGTACATCGTGACTGTGAGAAAGTTTGAGGGGAGGAGAGGCAGGGGGAGACAGAGAAGATGCTGTACAGTTTGACGTCATGGAATGGAGGAACATCTGTGACAGAGCTGATTGAACGTATACGAGACAGAAGGTTTTGAATGAGCCTGACTACAAACGCCATACGGCGTGGACTATAAGATGTTATTATTATTGTTGTTATTATTATTATTATTATTATCTGTTTGAAACGGCATATTGCCTAGCTCCCCTCCTGCTCCTCTCCTCCTTTTCCGTTCACTGGATATGAATATCGACAGAAAGTTCTGATTGTTCGCCCATCTCTGGATTGTTGTCTTTCTTGCAGGACTTGAGTTTTTCAAGCATATCTAATGTAGAGATCTGGCTTAGTTGTAAGCAGACTATTGGTTCCCCGCCTCTCAGATAGATGCATTCTTACTTCGAAGGAAAACCCACTAAGCAGTCGACTTTTACGACATTAATGCTAAGGTGGGGCGGGGGGTGGAGTCTATTCTTCCTCGCCCCCCAACCCCAGTGAGACCCCGGAATATAAACGAGGAATCGTCTCTCTAATTTAAATTAGCTTAAACGATAATATATTAACTGTGTTTTGATTGATAGCTCAAACACAGTGTGGTCCCGCAGAGGATAGTATGAAGACCTTTGGATTAGAAGATCATGTTCTTTAACTTTTTGGTACAACGACACAACATATGCAAGAGGTGCTATCGAATTGCGGGAATCCCATAAGGGACCTTAGATTTACACATTCATGCTGTACTCAGTCCTTGTCTAAATTATGTAGCCGTATATCTTCTCATTATATGGCAAACATGGTTTAAGCCTCTTTTTGTATGTGTGTGTAAACTGTTTTCTTCTGTTTTGTACCATTGCAATAAAAGTTAGTTGCTTATCCTTTATAGGATGTCGCAAAACCAACTCCAGCAACTTTTTGCTGTTTGTGATTTCATTAGACAATTTTACATTGAGAAGCTTGCCAATGCATTAGTCATAACCAACGCAAAGTGGTCAGTTGCCAAATCGCCCCCAGTCTGTATGAAAGCCGGCCCGCCCGAAATTACGAAACGCGTTCGCAAACCTAAGCCACATACGCCAACAAAATATGCTATTATATTGTTACTGTTTATACTATTATCAGGTTTAAATGCTCACTGGCAGTCTAAAATTTCACAACAGACCAAACGAGCGCGCCCTGTTCTCTTCTGTTTAAATGCCAGGCCAGGCAACATAAGACGACAGTCTGACGAAATAAAGTAAGAAACAAATCGGCTTTTCGCAACGAGCAAGTTTTTTCTATCTTTATCAGCTGGGAGGCAATAAATTTTCTCATAATAAGGCCAAAAAATGATTTTGCCTTTACTTATTATTATATTTACTCAATTGTTGTTCTTGCTTTATCTCTTTGCAGGGGTGAAGGGACCTCTATGCTTAGGCATCAAGACCCCCCCCCCCACCTCTTCCCCCCCCCCAACTCCTAACCGTGTTGATTCCGTAGTCCTATCTGGGGATAGACCAACTCGCCCCCCTCCCCCCCTTTTTTCCAACTGGCATGCCGTGAAACACTAATTATGGGGTGTTTTCTTCGAACTCGAGGTTCACCTTCCATACAAACAAGCCAGATCTGGGAAGCAGATGTGCACGAGAAATGTTACTTCTGAAACATGACTAAATAACCAGAACTTTCCGCCGGAGTTTATAGTCGGTGGACGCTTTGAAGAAGAAGTGGCATCTTGACCCCCCCCCCCCCCCCCCACCTTTCTTTTCCCCAACTTCTTTCCAGAAACTCTTTAAAGTTGTGGTCTCCAATCTGGAGGGTGTCCCCACTCATAGGGGGCGCAGGTAGTTTCAAGGGGGGGGGGGGGAAGCAGTTTTCAAACAAAGTTTATTTATAGTTGTAATAATCTGGATTTTCAGTTTAACAGTCATGAAAACAAAACAGTGTTGCCAGCTTGATGGGGAGAATAATCTCGGTTGTGCCTTGTCCAACATCTGATCAAAAACGGCAGATATCATCATGACAAAATAGTGTCAGCCATCAGATTGATATGTGCACACTAAATTGCTAGTTGTTGATGATTTTGCTTTTGTTATTTGACATTTTTATTTTATGTGGATGTTTTTTTTTTTATCTCCAAGTTTGTGTTAACAGAGCTTGGAGTTTTTAAAAAAAAATTTTTTTAATCCCTATCTTTTTAATCACATTTTTTTAAAGTAGGGTTGGGCTGGTGGTGGTGGGGCACTTGTAATATATATATATATATATATATACACACACACACACACACACCTACATATAACACTCTCTAGTACAGTGTTCTTCAAACTATTGACCACGGTCTACTTGTTGGTCGCGGAAAAGTCCATGTGGGTATGCTGGTGTGTTGGAAAATGAACAGGCAGATAGACTGTGTATGACAAGTTATATATTGTGAGGGAGCGAGTGAACAGTGCGTAGGCGCAAATAGATCAATATGGTCTGAGAAGAATGACGCTGTGAGGAGTTACCAGGGGATCTGGCCGACGCTCAACACCCAGGGAAAGGATGAGGCGGATATACAATCAGACTGTTACTGGTACCATCGGAATCGGAACTGTTCGCTTGCTGTTGAAAATGGGGACTGAGCACTTATGGGAGTGTCCCGAGTGCTGTAATGGCGATTCTTGATTCACCATGCAAGTCCATGTGGGCCGCCAAAATTGCTGCCTAAAGATTTAACGGGGAAGGATAGAAGGTTTTTCCTCTTCTAGGATTGCAGTCTGTGGGATCAACACCTCAACGAAAAGAATCAAATAGGTACAAGTGGTATTCAACATAAGAAGTCATCGTTAAAAGACGTTATCTAAACACGTTGATAATTATTTCCCTAAAAATCAGGTTAATCGTCCAGCCACGCAAATTAGATTTCCTGGAGGAAAGATCGTCACGTTTCACCAGCATCCACGAAGGGAGAGCTTTAGGTTATATCTGTGACTAGGATATGTGCGCCATATAAGATGGCTTCCCTGAAAAGGACTCATGCAGTGTTGATGCGATCAAAGGAGACAGGTCCTAATACCGTCCTGACTGACGACGAAGTCGTATACGTGCGAGCCAGTGAGCGACCCGGTCGCCGATGAAGCAACAAGCAAATGTCATATTAGCTGAAAATTGTAATTGTGTGATATCGTGATTGAACACACACAGGGGCGCACGCACGCACGCACACGAACACTCACACAAATGCACGCACGCCCGCACACACACACACACACACACACAAAACCACCATCCACTCTTGTTTTTGTTTCTGTACTTGTTTAGCCGTCGCATGGGCTACAAAACACATGTCCCAGTCTTGGTGAGCCGTGGGTGTAAACAGTTTGAAAAATGTTCGAGATCCCTAGAGCTGGCCTGTTGCATCCACAATGAAGACACAGCTTTGTAGTAGTGTACGGCACACGACGAGCCATGTTAGGGACGCAATGGAGTTAATATTATTATTATTTTTATTATTATTATTATTATTATTATTGTGCCCGCAACGGGGCCCCAGAAATCACACGGGGATTTTTTTCCCTACACGGCTTTTCTGGGGTGAGTTCAGTAACCAACAGATGTCAGTCATTGAAATATATATATATACACATACATTTGCGTACGCTTGCAGTAATATCACTTTTAGTATAAGATATTTGGATTTCACCGATAAGCATCAGCATCGGTGGTCTAGTGGTAGAATACTCGCCTGCCACGCGGGTGACCCGGGTTCGATTCCCGGTCGATGCAAAATTTTATTTTTTTTTTAGCTTAGGTCAAAATTTTTGTTTGAAGTCCAACCATAAAGAATTATAGTTATATTTACTATGGTCAAGTGTAATGTTTCCGGCGAAGGATACGATGTCTCTGTTATTAACAGACAGACTGAATTATGTCTAAATCTCAAGTAATGGACAAATGAAGATTAAAAGATTACAACTTATATCTGACTGCTGAAATGAGGAGATGTTGTACTGCATTTCTAATGCTTGTATTAGCACTTCTGATGGCTGCCTTATGCTTGTAATGCGTGTACATGCTAGTGGATATGCTGAGACTGCAGCCTGCGTTAGTTTGTCTACCAGCAACGGTGGTGAACATGCTGTAGTATTTCACAGGCGCAAACATGGAATGACCCTTTAGCTATGAAGCTGAAACTTCAATGACCAGCGATGTTCAATAACATATGGTGGTACAGCTGCACTATGGCTCGTATCGGTCAAGACAAGCTTTTATGTAGCTAGAATCACAGGGGGTGAACATTTTCCCGTGTGGGTTCCGGGGCCCTATTATAGGAAAAACAAGAATAGACCCACTGCCTACCCAAAAGCATGTCGTAAGAGTCAACTAATTGGGAGCTTCCTTTGCAGTCGGAGTGCATCTGCCTGAGAGGCAAGGAACCAGCAGTCTGCACACAGATGAGTCAGATTTGTAAAACGGATGCACACGCAACACTCAGGTTTTGGAACAGGACTGCAGTCCAGAAGTGGAGGAACAACCAGAACTTTCCGTCAGAGTTTACAGCTGGTGACTGCGAAGAAGAAGAAACCGGTAAACACAAAGAAGATGATATCTGACTATTAGTTGGTGTTGAAGCTTGGCCAGTATGCCCGGTTTTGTCGATGGTAACAAAGCTTAGACAAAACAGCACACTGACTATATACTTTGTCTAGCATTTCAAGGCGTCCAGTAATTTTCCATGTCTAGAATTTGACGCAGTGTAGTTGATAGTATGAATGCAGATTGCATTTGGAATGTTTTTTCGACTGTGACCAACATGTTGGTGTGAATTGTAGATTGAGAAAATGGCGCGATGCCTGTCGTGCAGTGTTGTGGTGCCCGTATGTGATTAAAATTTATCGCGTGGGCAACTGCTGATCTGTTGGCGACTTCTGCTACCATCAATGATGAACTGCAATTCTAATACTGTGATAAACATTATGTGTGTTTTTCGTTGGCACAGGAGCTTAGCAAAGATGGGGTGACCCGATTGCTTTGAAGCTGAAACTAAGACTACCCGACTAATAGTATGAATTTTCAAAAATAACTTTGACTTCTAGGTTGACCCAGCATTAAAAATGTAACAGATAAAGTCATGGGAAGTAAAGACGGTCGGCATGAGGTTGACCACATCATCCACCGAGTGCCGATTGGTATGTAAGATATAGGCTTAGCCCTATATGCCCGGTACGCCTAAAAACGTGGGGAAATGGTCCTGTACATTGTTTGTGGTTAATATCAATACAGTTCGCTATTTGCTGCGGGTGAGGAGGCTTTTGGTGATCCTGTCCAAAGCACAGTGACGTCCTTCAGTTTGCAGATAACCAGTAGATTATATACATATATATTCTTCATGGTACAAATCATCCACATCTTCACACGCTACCACCCGATAACGCAGACGTACCCGCCAATTGTTACTCGTTTGTCTAGTGAACTGAGGAGGAAGCACGCTTGGGTGTTCTTTTCAGAATACTCTAACAAGCCTTGCCTACTCCGAAGGACCTAGCTCTCGACAGCAGCCTTTGAAGTACCGCCTC
>CAJHNH020003347.1:0-7500 GCA_905116865.2 Candidula unifasciata
AGGGATTGACTTCCTTCTTCTTTAGTGCGCGAATTAGAATGTCATATTGTACTCTTTTATAAGCATGTCCCTGTCTGTTCTGGAACCATTCATAGACGTCAAAAGCAAAAGTGGCTGTATTTGACCATGTGTCATTTCCTGGTCTGTAACTTCCCAGACCTGTTGGGAGAAGCTTCCCCCTTTCCAAAAATTCTTGCAGCTTTACAGCGACTATTTTTTTCAAGACCTTCCCAAATGTGTTTTGTAAGGTGATGATTCTAAAACCACTAGGCTTTGGATGATCCTTAAAACATTTGAAGATAGGAACTAAGCGCCTATAGGAGTATGCAGAGTGCTGTGATGTCGACTGTTAATTCAGTATTCGACATTCACTATTGTGAAAATAGACTATGTGCCAAATTAAAAGTTTGTACTGTCCACGGCATTAGCAACTTTAAGGAAGTCAAAGTTAAAGTTAGCTGCGTATTCTATACATGACGTTGCAGAACCAACCCCAACGTTTTTTACTGTTGTGGTTAATCTAGGCAAATTTACGTCAAGTATTTAACCATTGTTTGCGTCTGTGGCTTAGGCGTTGCGAACGCGCTTCGTAATGTCGAGTGCTGGGTTCGATCCCGGCTGCGGACGGTTAGTCTTTCGATGGTTTCGACAGTGGTACCGAGAGCCGACCGTCCAGTACACAGTGGCAAACTACTGGACGTAAATTTGCATAGAAAAACCACAACAGCCAGAAAGTGCTGGGGTTGGTTCTGCAACGTATTGTAAAAATTTAACCATTGCTTACTGGACGGTCGGCTTCTCGATACCACTGTCGAAACCATCGAAAGACAAACCGTCAAACTGTCATATCTACCTATTTCAACATCCCTCATACTCGTATGCTAAATAATTATGTTTGTAATAATATACTTACATTTAGATATATTCACAAATGTGTATATTAACACACACGCGCGCGCACATAATGTGTGTCACACACACACACACACTACACACACACACACCACACACAACATATATATATATATATATATATATATATCTATATATAGTTATATATATATATATATATATATATATATAAATTTATCAGTGTTACATGTCTCTGAAGATTAGGACATTCTCTTCACGAGACATGATGGCACACAGCAATGCCAATACAAACTGTGACTCAGTGACAAGAGCCTGTCAACTTATGCCTGCAAAATATGCCTTCACATTGGTGATGATAGATCCCTGTAATTCCCACCAATCCTTGAATTCAATTAATTTCCTTCTTAAGCATAATTGTCTCCAAAATCTATGACCTTTACGTCCACCCCAATACCCTTTCTTTTTTAGAGCTTCCTACTGAATTTTAAAATTAAAAAAAAAATGTTTAACACGGAACAAACAAACCAAAAAAAAAAAAAAAAAATGCATCGCCTAAAGGCAGCTCCGTTTGTCCCTTGATAGCCCTTGGGATCCCAAGGGATCTTGCCATCATTGACAAGGATTACTATCTAATAGGAGACGAGATGGTTGAAAGAAAATGTGGCTGCAACTTGTAGGCTTCATCAAGAAAAACTTCACCATTGAAATCTGGCTTTGAGAACTTTCACCACTTATTTCATCGTCTGCCAGAGACCTCATAATTTGCCCACGTAATACTCTTACGTCTGCCAATCGTTTCTGAAAAATCGCACGTAAGCATTGATTTACAGTAGGTTTCAGGCGACGACAAGAATTAATTTCATGCTTAAATCTTTCACAACAAGGAAATTTCTTTCTGTTCTTGTTGATAGTATTTCGCATGAAATCCATAGCCTCGCAGGCATAATGCCGGAGGATTTCTCAGCTTGCTAATCTTATCAACTTCTGGTAATTTTCCACTTGAACTGTTAGCGAAAATTGCCTTCACGTGACTGAATAAATTATTTTGATCTTTTCACGCTGTGGTATGACTAAATCGTAACAATGTTGCTACACTTGTTAGGAAGAGTAAGGCCTAAACTTTTATGGCGTGTTGATTATATTACTTTCCATTTAACATTTAGTTTTTTTTTTTTTTTTTTGCTTGTTTGACTGTAACCGTTTTTTCTTTTTCATGCATAACCAATCTGTCTACTTTTTTTACCGATCTTTCGACCTACTTATTTTTCTGTCTGTCTGTCTGTCTGTCTGTCTGTCTGTCTGTCTGTCTGTCTGTCTGTCTGTCTGTCTGTCTGTCTGTCTGTCTGTCTGTCTGTCTGTCTTTTTACTGTCATCCTGTCTGTCTGTCCATATGTATGTTTCATTTGTCTATCTCTTCTCCCATGCCTCTTTATACCTGTATACCTCTCTATCAGAGAGTCTTACTGCTTTGTTCGTCTTTTTGACTATCTATAAGTCTATATCTGTCTTGTAATCTTATAGTCTGTCTTTTAATCATCTTTCTATCGTACTCCTATAGCCAACTTTATGTGCGCACTGCTGCCTGTCTGGTTGAATGCGTGCTTGCCTACACATATATTAAGTCTGTCTGTAAAATACATGTCCTCCTATCTATCGAACTAGACTTGATCTATTATAGACAGATCTGCAGTAACCGAAGTGATAGTCGTATCACATTCAACACAATTCTTGAATTAAATAACTCCCAGTAAAATTTTCACGACCCCACGACCTCTCGCCGACGAAAGCAAATGGGCAAATACGAATAAGGGAAAGCTTACGAGTTCACATTAATTTAATGTACCAAACAAGATTATTTCAACAGGAAGCAAGAAGAAGCTTCAGTCCTCGCTAAATGAACACGTCCCCGCGTCTTTATGTCGCTGTCCTGTCCTCCACTTTTCCGTCGGCAACGTGTCCGCTTGTCACTGTCAACTTGAGGCCCTGAGATCGAATTATGACCGGAATTGGAATTGATTGGTCTCAAATGGCAAATTCATTTGATTTACCATCGGTGGCGGGAATCCCTTAATTCTATCAGACCTCAAACGTAAGATTGAGTGTGGAAGACGTCTCATGTCGCAGAATCTGATTTTTCTTCCTGCTTGTGTGTTCAATTCTATGACGTCCCTTCTTTTTCCCCCTCTTCCCTCGACCGTTCTTGCTATTATTATTATTGTGTGTGTGTGTTCAATTCACTGTTTCTCCCCTCCCCCCAACCCATTCTCGACCACTTTTGGTATCATTATTGTTTGTGTTAAATTCTCTGCCCCCTTCACCTCTCTCTCGACCACTCTTGCTTTCATTATTGTGTGTGTGCAATTCTCTATTCTCCCCCCCCCCACCCCAAATTCTCGACCATTCTTGCTTTCATTATTGTATGTGTTAAATTCTCTGCTCAGTCCACCACTCTCTCTCGACCACTCTTGCTTTCATTATTGTGTGTGTTAAATTCTCTGCTCAGTCCACCACTCTCTCTCGACCATTCTTGCTTTCATTATTGTATGTGTTAAATTCTCTGCTCAGTCCACAACTCTCTCTCGACCACTCTTGCTTTCATTATTGTGTGTGTTAAATTCTCTGCTCAGTCCACCACTCTCTCTCGACCATTCTTGCTTTCATTATTGTATGTGTTAAATTCTCTGCTCAGTCCACAACTTTTTCTCGACCACTCTTGCTTTCATTATTGTATGTGTTAAATTCTCTGCTCAGTCCACAACTCTCTCTCGACCACTCTTGCTTTCATTATTGTGTGTGTTAAATTCTCTGCTCAGTCCACCACTCTCTCTCGACCACTCTTGCTTTCATTATTGTATGTGTTAAATTCTCTGCTCAGTCCACCTCTCTCTCTCTCTCGACCACTCTTGCTTTCATTATTGTATGTGTTAAATTCTCTGCTCAGTCCACCACTCTCTCTCGACCACTCTTGCTTTCATTATTTTATGTGTTAAATTCTCTGCTCAGTCCACCTCTCTCTCTCTCGACCACTCTTGCTTTCATTATTGTATGTGTTAAATTCTCTGCTCAGTCCACCTCTCTCTCTCTCGACCACTCTTGCTTTCATTATTGTATGTGTTAAATTCTCTGCTCAGTCCACCACTCTCTCTCGACCACTCTTGCTTTCATTATTGTATGTGTTAAATTCTCTGCTCAGTCCACCTCTCCCTCTCTCGACCACTCTTGCTTTCATTATTGTATGTGTTAAATTCTCTGCTCAGTCCACCACTCTCTCTCGACCACTCTTGCTTTCATTATTGTATGTGTTAAATTCTCTGCTCAGTCCACCTCTCTCTCTCTCTCTCTCTCGACCACTCTTGCTTTCATTATTGTATGTGTTAAATTCTCTGCTCAGTCCACCTCTCTCTCTCTCGACCACTCTTGCTTTCATTATTGTATGTGTTAAATTCTCTGCTCAGTCCACCACTCTCTCTCGACCACTCTTGCTTTCATTATTGTATGTGTTAAATTCTCTGCTCAGTCCACCTCTCTCTCTCTCTCGACCACTCTTGCTTTCCTTACTGTGTGTGTGCAATTCTCTGTTTCCTCCCTACCTCTCTCTCTCTCTCTCTCTCTCACTCTCTCTCTCTCGACAACTCTTGATTTCATTAATGTGTGTGCCATTCTCTACCCCCCCCCCCCTCTCTTTGGACCACTATTGCTTTAATGTATTGTTTGTGTTGAATTTCCTGTATTCTCTCGCTCAGTCTCTCTCTCTATCTCTCGCTCTCTCACTCTCTCTCTTTTAGACCACTCTTGCTTTTTTATTACTATCTCTCTCGTTCTTTCTTTCTCCCTGTTGTATGTGTGTGTATGTGTGTGTTGTGTATGTGTGTGTATGTGTGTGTAGTGTATGTGTGTGTATGTGTTAGTGTATGTGTGTGTATGTGTGTGTAGTGTATATGTGTGTATGTGTGTGTAGTGTATGTGTGTTTATGTGTGTGTAGTGTATGTGTGTGCATGTGTGTGTAGTGAATGTGTGTGTAGTGTATGTGTGTGTATGTGTGTGTATGTGTGTGTAGTGTATGTGTGTATGTGTGTGTAGTGTATGTGTGTGTATGTGTGTATAGTGTATGTGTGTGTAGTGTGTGTATGTGTGTGTGTATAGTGTATGTGTGTGCATGTGTGTGTAGTGTATGTGTGTGTAGTGTATGTGTGTGTATGTGTGTGTAGTGTATGTGTGTGTATGTGTGCGTGGTGTATGTGTGTGTATGAGTGTGTAGTGTATGTGTGTGTATGTGTGTGTAGTGTATGTGTGTGTATGTGTGTGTAGTGTATGTGTGTGTTGTGTGTAGTGTATGTGTGTGCATGTGCGTGTGTGTTCAAATCTAGATCGTTTCTTTTGCTGGTCTAAGACACTTTTGAACTTTATTTTTAAGTGTGTGTGTTTGTGTGTGAATGCGTGTGTGTTTGTGAAGTGGTTTGAATGTATTTGTGTGTGAATACGTGTGTTTGTGTGTGAATGTGCTTGTGTTTGTGTGTTTGTATGTGTTTGTATGTGAATGTGTTTGTGCCTGCGTTCAATACCCTGACTTTTCTTTTTGCTCACTCTCAGGCGCGCATGAGCGCTTGAATGCGAGAATTCGTGTGTGCCGTCTGTGTGTTTAGTGTGAGCTTACAATTTCCTTAGAGTTTTTCATTTAGTCTCTTACCTTTATCTATCCCTTACTCTCTTTAGATCCCTTTCTGATGCCTTTCTCTAGGTCGCACATTAGCTTATGTCGTGTTCTCTTGCTATTTTATAGGCAGAGATCGTACATTATACTATGTCATTTTGTCTTGCTACTTCATTGGCATAGATGATTTATTACCATAAGTAATATTATCTCGTATTATTTTATAGGCAGAGGTCATTCATTATTCTCTTATATTTTATGGGCAGAAGTCATACATTATCCTGTGTCGTGTTCTCCTATTATTTTATAGGCGGAGGTCATACATTATCCTGTGTTGTATTTTCTTATTATTTTATAGGCAGATGTCATATATTATCCTGTGTCGTATTCTCTTGTTATTTTAAGGGGAGAAGTCATACATTATACTGTGTCGTTTTCTCTTATTATTTTATAGGTAGATGTCATACATTATCCTGTGTCGTATTCTTTTATTATTTTATGGGCAGCAGTCATACATTATCCTGTGTCGTATTCTCTTGTTATTTTATAGGCAGATGTCATACATTATCCTGTGTCGTATTTTCTTGTTATTTTTTAGGCAGATTTCATACATTATCCCGTGTCGTAATCTCTTTTTATTTTATAGGCGGAGGTCATACATTATCCTGTGTCGTATTCTCTTGTTATTTTATAGGCAGACGTCATACATTATCCTGTGTCGTATTCTCTTAATATTTTATGGGCGGAGGGCACACATAATTCCTGTGTCGTGTTCTCTTATTTTTTAATGGGCAGAAGGCATACATTATCCTGTTTCGTGTTCTCTTATTATTTTATAGGCGGATGTCATACATTATTCTGTGTCGTATTCTCTTGTTATTTTGTAGGCGGAGGTCATACATTATCCTGTGTCGTGTTCTTCATTATTTTATTGGCAGAAGTCACACATTATCCTGTGTCGTGTTCTCTTATTATTTTATAGGCAGATGTCATACATTATCCTGTGTCGTGTTCTTCATTATTTTATAGGCGGAGGTCATACATTATCCTGTGTCGTATTCTCATATTATTTTATAGGTAGATGTCATACATTATCCTGTGTCGTGTTCTCTTATTATTTTATAGGCAGATGTCATACATTATCATGTGTCGTATTCTCTTATTTTTTATGGGCAGATGTCATACATTATTCTGTGTCGCATTCTCTTATTATTTTATCGACAGAAGGCATACATATCCTATGTCGTTATTATTATTTTATAGGCAGATGTCATACATTATACTGTGTCGTGTTCTCTTTTTTTTTTAAATAGGATAAAGTCATACATTATCCTGTGTCGTCCTTTCTTATTGTTTTAAAGGCAGAAGTCATCCATTACCCTATATCGTGTTCTCTTGGCACTTTAACATCTCTCTCTCATTCTCTCTCTCTCTCTCTCTCTCTCTTACTTAAGCCGCCGTAGTATAGAGGCTAGACGTTCGCCTGCGGATGGGTAAATAATGGGTTGAAATCCGAATAGAAACAGACTTTTTCTTATTCAGAAATGACTTTGGTTTCCTGGTCGACCCGGCCTGGGAAGTAAAGGCGTACTGCGTGATGCTCACCACATCACCAAACGAGTGCGGATTGGTCTGTAAAAGATCAGTCTAGCCCTATATGCCCAATACGCCTGTAGGCGCGGAAAAGGGTCCTTTACTTTTACTTTACTCTTTCTCTCTCTCTCGCTCTCTATCTCTCTCTCTCTCTCTCTCTTGATGACCTCTCTGTATTACCTTTTCCAGATTATCAACAGTAATTTCTCAATCGCTTGTATATGGTCCTCTCCCACCCCACCCCACCCCGCTCTCTCCACTCCTCTTCCCCCATTCCCCTCTCCTTATCTGTATCAATGTATCTTTCTAACTTTAAGTTGTCCCTTATTTTCCACGACCTTTTTTTCGAATACTATCGCGTTTTAAACCTTCTGCCATTTAT
>CAJHNH020003347.1:12500-45000 GCA_905116865.2 Candidula unifasciata
CTCTTTCCTCTCAGCAGCGAACCATCTGTATAAATAATTAGATCACCTGGGTGTGAATTGTCGTGAATCAACTGTTGGGCTTCAACCTCTGAGGCACGCGCTGGCCACTCTTTGCACACCCGGCCCAATGTGATCATAACCCGACACAGGTCAGACTTTTCCCGCTGGTACTCTGACCCACCCTACTCCTCGCCCAATGTTCTCCAGCATGCATAATTGTCTTATTGTGTCTTCTACTTCAGAAATGCAAGATTTTTCCCTTTTCAGTCTCTGACCCCTGCCTGCAGCCAAAGCTTCATACAGAGGGTGTTCACTGTCTGCAGCTACTCTGAGTTATGACAGCATCACCTTTAGCCTATCTGCAATTGTCGGCAATGCAAGGATGTATCGAATGCACACAATCCGGGTGTCTCTTGTACAACCCAGGATCAGCCGCATAGCTTCATTCTGTATGCGCTTCAGTTTCTCTAGTTGACTCTTCGAGACAGCGAGTAACCCCGATCAATAATTAATCACTGAGATGATTAAGTACTGGTAAAGTGTGAACAGCATTCTCTGCTCCATGTCCATCGCTGCCATTATGACATTCACAGGTTCAATTCCCGGCTCGGTAACTATAGCTTTCGATTTTTATGTTGTCTAGTGTGCTCTTCTATCTTTCTACTTCTTTCTATGAGTGCCAATCAATACACTTTATGTTACTTGATTAATTCATAATATTTAACGGCCTCAAAGGTTTATTTTCGTATGACATGCATGGTAAATTTATGTTACAGCTTTGCCTTTCTCGGCCTCTTTAAAAGCCTCCCCAAAATAGAGCCAAATCCTATATACACACAGAGCTGTTGGTGATGGGTTGAATTTTGAATTGAACAAAAAATTTATTTAAAAAATACCGCTGGGACTGCCGTCTGTAGGGTTAAATGTTTTAGTCGTATAAGATCTTATTCGATGACTGGTTGCCATGATAATGACAATAAAAGCATAAGTTAACCACTTCCACAAGGTTTAAATAACAAGCAAATTGTAGCAGAGGCGAATGATACCCTGACAAAACCTGAGATTTACAAACATAAAATAAAAGTAAAGTAAAGATCCCTTTTCACGCTTATAGGCGTATCGGGTATATGGGAGAAGCGCGCATGTTTTTACAGACCATCGACATTAGATGGGTCAGCATTACGCTGGCTGTCTTTACCCCCACAGGACAGCCATCGTAGTACATATTTTAGGCTGGGTCGAGCTGCTACGCCCCACACCACGATAAAAACCACAGGCATTTCTATTTATATCAGAGAAGGCGTTGATAAAACCCCAGCAGCCAAGCAGGGGCTTTCGATCGCGGTACGTTGGAATTACGAGTCGGACTCGCAACGGCTAAGCCACGGACGGCGCTCATTCACACACATAAATAAAATGTTTTCAAGGATGACAGGCAAAGAAGTTGATCTGGATTACAGTTTAGGCGAAGTCATTTTTCTTCTTCTTCTTCTTTGTGTTCACTAGCTATAAACTCCAGCGGAAAGTTCTGGTTGTTCATCCACTTCTGGACTGCAGTCCTTTTCCAGAACCTGAGTGTTGCATGTGCATCAGTTTCACAGATCTTTCTCATTTGTATGCAGACTGCTGGTTCCTTGCCTCTCAGACAGATGCACTCCGACTTCGAAGGAAGCTCCTAAGTCGACTCTTACGACATGCTTTTGGGGAGGCAGTGGGTCAATTCTTGTTTTCCCTATAATAGAGCCCCGGAACCCACACGGGTTGAACTCATTTTTGAAAACAATCATCTCGATAGCGATCTAAACTCACGACTTGCTGCTACGCTATGGCGGCTTCCGGGTAACAAAATTCGAATTTGTTTTTTGTCTTTAGATCTAAAGTTACAAGATGGGTTTTGTCACACTAACCCTTCTTTCTTGCCGAATACGACATGCATGCAGGCCATGGTATTACTACTCGCCCATTCCCTGATAGGCCCCTGGTAACACCCGGCCGCCCGTATGCACATACCCACACAAAAAGTTCCGTGCTTTATTCCCATGATAAACACCCGTAATATTCGGAAACTTCCTGATTCGTCAAATAAAAATATTAACTCATGTCTAGAAAGCATAAAAGGTGATAAATGGTTTTCCTAGCCTAACTTTAAAAAAAAAGTCTTTTCAACAGGCAGTTCATAAATATGCTTCAAAGTAAAAGACATTCTACACGAGTTTAAAATCAGATTAAAGAGAGAGACACCGGGGAAGATGTTGTCGATCGCATGAATTATTTAAATCTTTTCATTCGCTTGGTAAGGCATTGTGACGGTTTTGAAACCAAAAAATAGTTGTACAAAACAGCAAGACTGATTTGTATCAAATTATGAGGGCCAGTTTACAGTCGCCAGACTAAAATATTGAGAGCCACTTTTTTTTTTTAAAGTTAATAACAGCAAGTGTTGTTTTAAATTCAGAGGATCGATAGTGCAGCGTAGCCGTCTTCATATGTGTACCTATCGAATATCACGAAGTGCAAAAATTATTCTTTATTAAATATTACATATAATAAGGGTGACATGTATTAAAATCAGACACGCACTACAAAAACTACATTTGCACTATTTGGGTATTACAAATGGGAGAGATTTCAATCTTGCTTGCTCGGCGCCGGATGTGTGCAGTTAAATGGTAAATGTTGAATACGAAATCGATATCACAGCCCTTAGGACTCTCTGTTCCCATATCAAACAGCAAGCGAAGAGTTCCTATTCCAATGGTTCTAGTAACTGTCTGAGTGTATATCTGTTTCGCCTTTCCCTTGAGTGTTGAGCGTCGGCCAGATCCTCTGGTAACTCCTCGCAGTGCCATTCTCCTCAGACCGTAAGAATCTGTGTCTTAGCCCTTTTCACTCGCTACCAAAGAGCCTTGGCAACTTCTAGCTCGTCATAACTTAGTTCACCACCAAGTGGTGCAGAACCGGCCAGCCTATCTCGCTGCTCGTTTCCCAACACACCGACATTAATTGGAGAAAAAATCCAAAGGATGCTAACTACCCAGGACCCAGGAAGCGATGCTTGCCACTCTACATACCTGTTTGCACCCTTCTCAGCATGCACTGTGAGTCAGTTAAAATTAGGACATGTGTATACAGATGATTCTTAAACCAGCGGAAGGCAGCAGTGATTGCCTGTACTTCAATTCTCAAACTAGACGTTAGAATATCATAAGCCAGACTTAGCAGCACTAAGCGACATCCATTGCGGGTGCGTGCAGTGCAAAGGTTGAGCTATTCATGTATTATATTTTGTACCTCCCTTCAAGCAAATTTCAAATTTGGTTTTGTTTAGTTGCTGTTTCTTTAATTTGAAATGTGACTTCCTTTTTGCCATGATTCTTCTTCTGTCTGTTACACCCTAATGGAGCAGCATAGGCTCTCAACCAACTCAATCAAGTCATCCTATCCTTCGCTAATGCATGCAGCTCACCATATCTCCCCCTCTCATTCGGTATAATTCACGCTCTCGTTTCCGTCTCAATGTGTGTTTGGTCTGCCTCTATTTTTATGCCTCTGCTTGCTCCCATATAAAGCTCTTCTAGTTTTAAAGTTCGCAGGGTTTCTTAACTTGTGTCTTATCCTATGCCTGTATCTTTTCTTTACCTCTTGATTCTCTGGAATGTGTTTAATCCTCTGTCAAAGCTTCCCAGCGGTGATTTCGTCATACTTATTTATTCCATTTTTTCTGCAAAGGCTCAAGTTAGTGAATGTATGTAGTTTATTATTACAGTGAAACTTCAATATTCGTCATTACTCGGTTTCTAGGGGGAGGACCAATATTATAAAGGAAGAATATCAAAAGAGGTTTTTTTTTCCTATAGGATTCAACTAAAAATGGTCCCCCAAATTTTACATATCCTCAAAAACCGGTCTCGGAAATCATTGCAAATCCATTTCAATCACATATTAACCACTGTACGTATAATTGCTTTATCATTGTGGCAGAGATTTACTGGTCCTGATAACGTTTAAATACTGCAGGCCTTCATAAATGCATGTATGCATTTCTTAAACAGAGATTTGCTTTTTTTTTTTTTTTTTGAGAAAAAAACTATGGCTGTTCTTTGGAAGTTGAGTCACCTTCTATTCTCTCATCAGGTAATGTCACTTCTGGTGATTGATGTCCCAATGATAGGTGATAATTTCCATACGATTAACTAGATGTTTCTGTTAAAGAAGTTATCGACTGTTGTTGGCTTTGTTCGTTTTTTTTTTTTATTATTTTTTTTTTTTTGAAAATGTCCAAACACATCGTAATCAAATAAATTTGATACACTCATTAACTATAGCAATGTTTGTGTGCAATTTCAAGATAAAAGCATGCAATTTTGCCTAAGCTAACAGTCATTCCCTAATTTCAGTACTTGGCAACGGTCCATCATCTTCTTTTTTCCTTTCTCTCTACTGATGACTCGCCGGCCACGTCGGAGGAAGAACAAATATTGATTTTTCTGGCAAATATTTTTTTTTTATTGCGAAAAGAAAAAAAAGGAAAAAAAAAACTGGATGAATTTCGAAAAAGATGAATATTGGAGTTCCACTGTAACTGTTTTGTTGTTTAAACTAAAGAAAGCAGAACTGGTTTGCCAATTAAAAGTTTTAGTATAGAATTAGTTGCCATGATTAGTTTCAGAAATTGTTTGAACATAGAAAATTTCTAAAAAATATAATTAAAAAAAAAATGTACATCATTTCCATTGGCGGAAGATCACTATGTAATTTAAGTTTTGCAGACATTGATCTCCTGGCCGGTTCTGAATCAGAATTCAAAGAACTTAGTTCAAAATTAGAGACAGTCTGTCGTAAATATGGAAATTATTGCCCAGAAAAGCAAGATTCTGGTAAATCATCACAATAATCAAGTGACAACCAACATAGAGATTTGAAAAAAAAAAAAAAAAAAACCTGGAAGTAGAAACCCCTAAATATCTTGGCCTCCACATTTGTAAGGAGGGCAGCTGTACTAAAGAAATCAAGGCAAGACTTGACAAGGCAACAGCCGCGTTGTCTAAGCTTAATACGATGGGGTGGGGGTAGGGGCGGGGGGCGGGAGTGGTCGAAGAAGAGTAAGGAAAAGGAGAATCTGGAATGACAACATCAAGAAATAGACAGGACTAAGTTATCATCAAGCAGAAGACAGAGAAAGATGGAATGACAACATCAAGAAATTGACAGGACTAAGTTATCATACAATTATTCATCAAGCAGAAGACAGAGAAAGATGGAATGACAACATCAAGAAATTGACAGGACAAAGTTATCATACACTTATTCATCAAGCAGAAGACAGAGAAAGTTGGAATGACAACATCAAGAAATAGACAGGACTAAGTTATCATACAATTATTCATCAAGCAGAAGACAGAGAAAGATGG
This sequence comes from Candidula unifasciata, assembly GCA_905116865.2. NCBI lineage: Eukaryota > Metazoa > Mollusca > Gastropoda > Stylommatophora > Geomitridae > Candidula > Candidula unifasciata. The sequence goes on from CAJHNH020003347.1 coordinate 17,912, forward strand.
AATGACAACATCAAGAAATAAACAGGACTAAGTTATCATACAATTATTCATCAAGATGAAGACAGAGAAAGATGGAATGATAACATCAAGAAATAAACCGGACTAAGTTATCATACAATTATTCATCAAGTAGAAGATAGAGAAAGATGTCGGTTTTTATGTGCTTGTGCTTCCATCAATACACATCCACGACTCTGACGGGTCAGGATTTTTTCTTTTTTCAAGTTGAATAATTATAGGTATTTCGTTTGTAGTCTGGGTGTACATATGCATGTACTAAGAGACGAGGAATCAAGAGGCTGCATACAAAGAAACTAAATCTGTTGAACGTATGTACACGTAAAGTTTAAGCTCTGGAAGAATACCAAAGTTTAGAGGTGATCGAGAAATCAAGACTGTTCGCAGGAGTTTAACAGCCGGTGAACACGAAAAAGAAGAAGGAGGAGAAGAAGAAGAATAAAAAGAAGAAGAAGAAGAAGAAGAAGAAGAAGAAGAAGAACAAGAACAAGAACAAGAACAAGAAAAAAACAAGAACAAGAACAAGAACACGAAGAAGATGAAGAAAGAGAAGAAACAGAATAATAATAATACTATTATTAATAATAACAATTCTTTTAATAATAATAATAATAATAATAATAATAAGGAAAAGAAGAAGAAGAAGAGTAACAACAACAACAACAACAATAACAACAACAACACGTAAAAGAAGAAGAAGCAGAAGAAGAAGAAGAAGAAGAAGAAGAAGAAGAAGAAGAAGAAGAAGAAGAAGAAGAAGAAGAAGAAGAAGAAGAAGAAGAAGAAGAAGAAGAAGAAGAAGAAGAAGAAGAAGAAGAAGAAGAAGAAGAAGAAGAAGAAGAAGAAGAAGAAGAAGAACAAGAAGAAGAAGAAGAAGAAGTAGAAGAAAAAGAAGAAGAGGAAGGAGAAGAAGATGAACAACAACAACAACAACAACAACAACAACAACAACAACAAGAAGATAAAGAAGAAGAAGAATAAAAAGAATAAAAAGAAGAAGAAGCATTAGACAAATAAGAAGAAAATATCTAAATTGTGTCCTATGATGACGTCAGAAGGGTCATTGCGTGACAAAAGTAAGGGACAGCTACCAGCGTGGCCGCTAGCTGAAGTGGCCAGGACATGATGGAAAAATGCCAGTTTCCGGCTGTACGCTGGCCGCGGCTTGTCAGACCCAGTGCCATAAGCGGCGATCTAGTGTGATTGAACATTGAACTGTAAGCGAGCCGTGACATATTGAATCTCTGGTAATCGCTTCTATCCCTCCATGGGATCAATTTCACTCCTGGTGGGCTCACTTCCAGGGGTCATCTCAGATACATGACCTTTATGAGGACGCCGGAAATGAATGGTCGAGTTATGTCATCTGCAGCAGGCCTCATTTTTAAGCCGCCAATTTTCTCGCTCACCCAGTGGAACCATCACAAAAAGAGAGGGCGAGAGAGAAAACAATCGATAGAAGTTAACTGTCTTCCTTTTACTGAGGTGGCCGCAGAAGCTAGTGAATTCTCTCTTGAGGGTGGAGGGTAGCCAACCAGTTTGTTATTTAATTACAGATGCATGAAAAGGTAAAGTCGGGAGATGTGAACTAGCGTCATTGCACACGGTTATAAACCATAAGTGCTCTGCCACGAGTATGGACAGCTGATAAGAAACTGTCCGCCTGTGTCGCCGTCCGCACGCAACTCCGTAGCTACAGCGACGTTTCTTCATTTACCCCAGAGTATTAACTCTAGTACCCATTTCCTAGAGGCTGCGTAAACCACGGAACACAGGGCGTGGGCTGCAGCTAGTCGCAACTGAATTTGAAAGCGAGTATCCTATCGACTGCGCTAACACTTCAAAAATTACAGATTCATATCCCATTATATGTGTGTGTGTGTGTGTTATGCAGGACTTGAGTTAGACTTTATTAGGCCTTAAGCTATAACAGCCCACAGGGCCTTACTGTTTTAAATTACACAAATTAATCTAAGACAAATTAAAATATATAATCTAAAAAAAATGTGGAAATGGACGCATATCTAGCTTATTCAATTTAAATAGGCTTAACAGATTCACACAAATACAACCTGAGATAATATATCCACAATGTTAATGATAAAACAAAAACATTCAAGCAGGGCAAAAGATGTTCCTTGCCTAGGCCTAAATCCAGCACTAGTGTAATTTTATAGAGCTACAGAGTAGCTGGAGAGGGAAGGGGGTTAAAATAAAAGGGGCAGGGGAGGAGGTGGAAGAAACATTTCTAGGGAAATATTGAAGTTGAGTCTATTTGTATTTGTTTTTATCAGTTTTACTAACTTTTACTAAGACTTTTTTTTTTTAATTTTAACTAAAATAAATATAACGTTTTTTTTCCTATTGCTATTTAAAAAAAAAAAAAAAAAGTGGAGAGTAATCTACACTGTGGCTTGTCCACATTGGGCCCAATTCGATCTACGATGGCTTAGATGGCGGGATCACACCTGGAGAAGGGAGGTTGGCAGTCTCTAAAGACATCCTCTGAGAACGAGAAAGAGTGAACGAGAGAGAGAGAGATAGATAGAGAGAGAGAGGGAGAGAGAGAGAGAAAGAGTGAGAGAAAAAGACACACAGAGACAGAGACAGAGAGACAGAGAGAGAGAGAGAGAGAGAGAGAGAGAGAGAGAGAGAGAAAGCGATAGTGAGATATATATATATAAATATACATGCAAACGTTCACACATACACACATCCCGGCGTGTTGGAGCGTCCTTTACTTTACTTTTCATTATATAATCATTGCGTCAGAGGCATGCAATTTAAACTATTTACGATATCCTTGTCGGCTTCTGTGGTCTAGGAGGTGCGAACTGGCTTCGTAATGCCGGGGTGCCTGTTTGGATCCCAGGCGATTTGGCAGAAGAAAGAAGACCGTCTTACGCTGGTTTCGACAGCTGACCCTTTAGGAGCAACGGTAAATTACTGAACTTTAAAAAAAATTGCCTGGAAAAAAAGACATCAAAACAGCCCAAAAATGCTAGGGGTAGTTCTGCTACGTCCAAAAAAAAATACACAACTCATTTCACAATATCCACACAAGCGTAGGGCATTATCTCTGCGCTGTATCACTGCACGAACCGGCTGGGTACTTTCCAGGAGACCCAGGAGCATAGGGACTTCACTGTTATCTGTGTATGTAAAGGATCTGCCATACAAGAAGTTAACAGTAATTACCTACATCTGATCCGTGTTTATGTGTTAACACCAGTTTTGTTGGAGTGCCAATACAGTAAATTTATGTTTAGTATTATCGAGTATCTTCATTTAATTCTTGTGAGTGGCTGTCATAGGGGCGTCAGAACCCTGGTTTCCCTAGGGGCACATTTGTGAACGTCAAAGGATCTGCCATACATAAAGTTAACAGTAATTTCCTACTGTGCCATCTAATCTGTGTTTATGTTTTAACACCAGTTTTGTTGAAGTGCCAAAAACGTAAGTTTATGTTCAGTATTATCGAGTATCTTCATTTAATTTCTGTGAGTGGTTGTCGTAGGGGCTTCAGAACACTGGTTTGCCCATAGTTCAATAATGCTGTTACGGCGGTTATGCATTATCTACCTTCAAGTGACCTCTAAAGTTAGTTGCGTATCCTTTACAGGACGTTGCAGAACCAACCCCAGCATTTGTTTAGGCCGTTGTGGTTTTCCTAGGCAAGTTTACGTCCAGTAGTTTGCCATTGCCAACTGGACGGTCGGCTTCTCGATACCACTGTCGAAACCAGCGCAAGGCCCGCAGCTGGGATCGAACCCGGCACCCCGGCATTACAAAGCGCGTTTGTAGCGTCTAAGCCACAGACGCCGACCAGGTGACCTCTTTCAACGCTAATTTATTAATAAAGTCTGGCCACAAAGCCGTGTTTGTTTACACACTCCTTCTTACACGTAGAATTTTGCACTGAAAATAATAAGGCTGTAAAGATTGATAAGAAAAGGGGGGAAAAAAGCATTCTGTCGTGATTTAAAGCTTGTGAAGTCCTCGATCTGGCATTCAACGCTCACGATGGCTTTACGTTTGGAATCTGTAGTAATAGATTGAAGTAATTGGAATAAAGCCACTTTCCTGGCAGCCTTTCATCAAATTTCCCACAATCTTTCTTCCCTCGGAGCAAATATCTGCCGATTTTTACGAAGCGAAATCCATTTGAAATAAGAAAATCATATGCATGGCTGAATATGGAACCTTTCCCGGAGACCTCATTACCAGACTTGGAGGTTTGCTGGAAAGAACAATCCGCCTGTCCCTGGCAGCTTCCTAGCTCCAGGGCTCTTCGCCGATCTGACAGACTAGCCAAAATAAGACGCTCCCTGGCAAGTTGCAAGCCTGCTCGTGCAGCACATTCGTAATCGCATCAGCATCGTTACATTTGCTCTTGGTATGCCCCGACAGCCCTTGCTATCAGGACTCACGCTAACCGGCCCTCTATGCCCGTGTGCGTTATTGCCTTCGTTCTGTCTGGAGGAAATGCAAATGTAACTGTGGTTGGTTTTCGCTTCTAGGGCAGCTAAATATGTGCGGGAGCCGTTCTTGGAGATAATTACCACAGATTACCATGAAATGTTTTTGACGCCAATAGAATAAAGTGATCCCTCACCCTTTCCCTTTTCTTCCAAAAAAAGCGCTGCCTGGCAATGAACTCATATTTCGAAGCGCTCGATAAGTGAAACAAAACCTGCTATTCTTAATGCTTGCAAACGTCTGTTGTGACGCCAACTTAGGTTTTTTTTTTTAAATTGTTATCTTATCTAAAGAGGTAATACTACAATCAGTATAAATGCTGTGTCGAGATCGTAGTCAACCCATCTGTGTTCATATATTATTTATTAATTTGTTTTGGCGCCAACTGACTTTGGTCCCGGAGCCCGATTTCGGCAGAAGAATGAATAGACCCACTGTCCTTGTCGAACCAGACAATTCATTAGGATCTGTTTAAATCGAATATGTAAGACTGCATGGTGCAAATATCGCAGCCTTTCTGTAAACAAAACAAAACACACAAAAAATGAAAAAAAAGTGCAGATTGCCCTTTAAAAATATAATAATAAAATAATTGTCACTATTAGCAACTTGAACAAGGCTTCAGCTACATGAGATACCCCTGGGATAAGCAAAAAATTTTTTGAGGTCAACGGAGACCCACCTGTCTGGCAGTATAATTAGAGAATATTCTAGTAATTGAAATTAAGAAGCAGACGTAGATGTGCATTATTGTTATGCTGATATGTGAATTAAATAAGGTATGTAAGGAATAAGGAACGTTTTAATCTTTGGCATAGCTAAAATGTGGGATTAACGTACATGTGTGCAGTTTGAAAGGTAAGGTAAAGGAGTCTTACCATAGCTAAAATATGATATTAATGTACACATGTACAGTTCATAAGTAAGGTAAAGGAATTAAACCTTTAGTCAATATTAAATATGAGATTAACGTACACATGAACAGTTCGTAAAGTAAGGTAAAGGAATTTAGCCTTTTAGCATAGCTAAAATATGAGATTAACGCACACATGTACAGTTCGTAAAGTAAGGTAAAAGAATTTAACCTTTATCATACCTTCAATATGAGATTACCGTACATGTACAGTTAGTTAAGTAAGGTAAATGACCACACCAGTGGCGCATCAGGCGCAGGATGACAATTTCCTAATGTTACAGACTAATCTACATTCAAAGGGTGATGTGGTCAACATCAATCGAGTCGCTTTACTTCCCAACACATTACCTGGTACCCATTTTAGGCTGGACAACCTAGGAACCATTTTAGTTTTAAAAATGAAAATTCGCATTCACGATTACCTTAACCTTTGCCCTTCCTTATTGAGGACGATGTGTGTAGACATATTCACACAATTTAAAACAACGGTACAAAACAAACACTGGATAACTTAAAAACAAAATTAAAATTAAAAACGAGTGCTGGCAAATCGTCTGGAAAGGCTGATGAATCGACAGGACATCAGTCATCAGAAGTAACATCACCTCTTGTCATAATGGAAGGTGATTTCACTTTCAAACAATTCCCATTGTTTTTTTGCAAAACGTCATTTTTTTTTTTACATGTTATGTATTTATTTATGTAGACCTACAGTATATTTTCTTTATCGGGACGAATAAATCTCTGCCCTAAAGGCAAAGCAATAATTAGTACAGTAATGAAAATAGTCTTCGGCTATGCTACGAGAAAAGGGAAAATAGAACATGCTGTGACCACTTGAAAAATCTGTGGAAGGAGGGATAGAGGAAGACAAAGAGAGAAGATTCTTGACAGTCTTGTTGCATGTGTCGGCACACGAATTGATACATGCTGCAGGAGATCGCAGATTGTGGAGAGGCATGATCGCTCACGCCAGTCTGCAAGGCACCTGATGATGAAAGAAAATGTAATTAAAACGAATTTTCATTGATTTCCGAGATCGATTTTCGAGTGGAATTTTGTTGTTAACAAAATTAGGAAATGTGAATGGATTAAACCATTGTTAGTTAATTGCTATGGGAAAAAGTTGTTTGATATTTGTAATATTTAATATTCGTCCTCCTATCATGGACGGATTATTGACAAATATTTCAGGTCCACACTCCACGCTTATTCTTATTATTATGAAATCTTTGCCTTTTCTATACTCTTTACCTTTTCTTTACTCTTTGACTTGTCTATACTTTTTACTTTTCTATACTCTTTACCTTTTCTAAACTCTTTAACTTTTCTATACTCTTTATTTTTCTATACTCTTTACCATTTCTATACTCTTTAACTTTTCTATACTCTTTAACTTTTCTATACTCTTTAATTTTCTATACTCTTTACCCTTTTTTTTATGAGGGTCCGACAGGTTTGCAGAGCGTCCCCGGCTAGAGCTAAATCTTTATAAACTAACTGACCCAAAGCCTACTCTTCTACTTCCCATCTTCCAGCTATTTCATTAGAATGTCAAGGATGAGTAGGTAAGATGTAATGATTTAATAATGTGTGCTCATTTTAATGCGTTATGTAAGCTGATATTACTTTAATGCTATTCTTGATTTCATCATCCCATAACTTGTGTGATCCTCCATAGCTCTGTGTTCATTATATTTTTTCTCACGTGGCTGTGTATGCAACAGCTGGTTAGTAAAGTAAAAGTAAAGAACCATTTCCCACGCCTTCAGGCGTATTGGGCACATAGGGCTAGTCCTATATTTTATAGACCAATCGGCACTTGGTGGGTGATGTGGTAAAAACATCACGCCAGCCGCCTTTACTTTCCATGAATGCACCTGGTACCAACTGAAGGCTGGGTCGATCTGGTAGCCAAGGTCACTTTTTATGAAAGCTCGGTTTCGTCAGGACTCGAACCTACAACCTTCCGATTCGCAGGCGAGCGTCTAGCCGCTACAACACAGCGACTGCCATAACAGCTGGTACCAGGACATTCTTGACAGGTGACCAAGCCATCTTATTTGTGACTCTTTAATGAACTTTAATTACTGGGACAAGCCAACAGATATTTTATTGTCTGTACCAAAGGGAAGCAATCTCAGAAATATCAAGTTGAGCAGACAAACGCAAAGTTATCTCCTTTGGTTTAGCTAATCGCCAAGTCATTTACTGAGTGCGTGTTTATCGATTTTACGGGAAAAAAAATACATGCCTAATTATATGCAAACCTATCGCTAACGTGGGTACATAGGTGCCGAAACGTGAGGCCCTTGCTCCTGGAGTCCTCCTCCCAACCAAATTCTGGTTCTTTTTTTCAACAGGGGCTGAGTCCCAAATGAAATTTGTTCAGAAATTCTCTCTAAAATTATTTGTTATTTCGTTCAATATTCTTTAACACCCTCCGGACTAAATTGCCAACACAGTTTCATTCAAACTCCTAGAAGATTGAACTGCCCTCACAGTTTTATCTCTAGCTCCCGGTATGGCCCCTGATACTTCACAGTTTTTGTTATATTCCCCCAGCCGACACGTGCAGACATTCTGATGAGAAAGCATCGACCCGGCTGCTTCGAGATACCAGCTAAGTGATTTTGTGTATTTGTGTAGTATTGTTTGCTGTGTATGTGCTGATAAAGGCTCCCTAGCCGCAACGTTAGCATTTTGTTTGTATTTGTTATATTGTGAAGCTTGCTAATATACTTTTCGTTCCGTTTTAAATCTATTCCTAATATCATTTTAAGTACTTTACTGGTCAATTTCTATACAATATATTGAGGCGACCACCTCAAATCCTAGTGTTGCTAGCATAGATTTCAATGTTTATTCTATCTAGTTCATCTGATCTACAGTTTATGTTCGCATCTACTTCTATAGGTGACAATACTTGCAAACTTTCTTCTTTTTTCTTCTTCTTCTGCTCCTCCCTTTTCCTGTTTGCCGACTGCGTACTCAGGCAGACCATTTTGGTGGCTCGTCCATTTCTTGACTTTGGCCTTGTTCCATGACTTGAGTGTTACATGCTCTTCCGTTTTACAGATCTGGCTTGTTTGTAAATATCTGTTGGTTCCTAACCGCTTAGGCAAATGCGCTTCGACTTCGAAGGGGATTTCTCATACTGTTTCAATGACTTCAGTGGGCGTTTCTTTAACCATTGATATTTCCTTGCAGTGTAAACTTACATTAACTTAGATCTTATGGTATGCAAACTACTGTACAGACAGAGTGCTTTTTCTGACGGTACGCAACGTTAGGTGGTATCAGCACCCATTTTCTGCATCATTTTTGTTTCCAGTGCTTGTGTAATGGGCAATTCCTAAAGAGCACTGGCACCTTTTCAAAGACACGTTATAGTGTATCGAACTCAAAATAGTACGCAATATTATGTTCTTTAAAAAAAACAGATTCCGGCTGTCGTTGGGTGTCGTTGGATCAAGGTGGATCGGTCCTACTGTTGACACCCTGTGGGCTACAAGATTTGCCGTACCGCCCTGAGACAGTCTTGGTCTGTATGTTCAACCTCCAATACACTCTAACGGTTGAACGGGGTTTCTGAAACTTGTGCCTGGGTGATCCCTATCCGAGTTGTAGCATTTGATGTCACCGGTTGTTTATCGCTCGTTGTGTGGTCGGGGTGGGTTGAGAGTCAGCTGGTCAAGACAGATCTTTTGGAAGAGTACCGGTACCATTCTAGCTAGGGGAAAGAAGCTTTGCATAGATGGGTCTGGAGGTTATAGTGTTGGCTTTCTAAAAACTGATGGTTCCGTTTTAGTTAGCCGTCGTTCGTAAACCGGGAAGGCTAACCCGGACAACAAATGCCCGCAGAAGTCGGATGTGTTGGCCGAAAGGTGCAAATATCGCAGCCATGCTGTAAACAGACACAACACAATTACATCTTCAGATGAACGAAGAAGAAGAAGAAGATACGCCGTCGTTCAGTTTGTGCAGGTTTTTCTGACATTTCTGGAGGTCGCCGTTACAGTGACGACATTTTACGTCTCGTGCGACCCTCTTCCGTGGCTTAGAGGTCAGTGAATGCGTTTAACAATTGCATGATCCTCGAGGGCTAGAGTTTGGCTTCCCCAGGACACTTTTTTTTATTTGTTTTTTTTTGTTTGTTTATTTACCGTTTATATTGTTTTTTAGACAGTAGTACCTAGGAAGTTAACCGGGTTCCACAATTGCTAGATGAAGTCGGATGTGTCGGTCGAAATGTGCAAATATGTCAGCTTTGCTGTCAATAGGTGCGGCTCAATTACGTCACCCGGACGAGCGAAAAGAAGAAAAAGAAGACAGTTGTACGAGAGTTGGACCGTAAGTTGCAGGACTGATCATGTAAATTCCCATTAAGACAGTAGTAGAAACACTCTAAAACTTCATTATAGAGACAACTTATTTGTGTGTGAGTGCGTGTGGGTGTGTGCGTGAGTGCGCGCGAGTGTAAGTGAGGGGTTGATTGTGGGGTAAGTGGGTGTGTATGAGCGAGTGTGTGTGGGTGTTTGTGTGGGTATGGGTGTGTGTGTGTGTGTGTCAGTGTATGTGAGTGGGTTAGGGACCAGTCGCTCAACAGAAAGAAAACTGGCCATATGGGCACAAGCCGGGGCAGTGATGTCAGGACTGTGGTATTTTCTCTGTCGCCCCCCCCCCCCTTTTTCCCACCCAGGAGGCCTGATGATTTGATAAACCTCTCGAAAGTAGCATCTTGCTTGGCAATTTAAAAGGACAGAACCCAGATTGCCTGTTCAACCTAAACAAAGCCGTTTTTTTTTTTCAAAAATACCCTGTACCAGTACATCACATGGTGTGCTTACAGTGATGTACCGGTACTTCACAAAGTGTGCTTACAGTCTTGTACCGGTACTTCACATGGTGTGCCTACAGTCATGTACCGGTACTTCACATGGTGTGCTTACAGTCTTGTACCGGTACTTCACATGGTGTGCTTACAGTCATGTACCAGTACTTCACATGGTGTGCTTACAGTCTTGTACCGATACTTCACAAGGTATGCTTACAGTCTTGTACCGGTACATTACATGGTGTGCTTACAGTCTTGTACCGGTACATCACATATTGTGCTTACAGTCATGTACCGGTACATTACAAGATGTGCTTACAGTCATGTACCGGTACTTCACATGGTGTGCTTACAGTCATGTACCGGTACATCACAAGGTGTGCTTACAGTCATGTACCAGTACTTCACATTGTGTGCTTACAGTCATGTACCGGTACTTCACAAGGTGTGCTTACAGTCATGTACCGGTATATTACATGGTGTGCTTACAGTCTTGTACCGGTACATCACATATTGTGCTTACAGTCATGTACCGGTACTTCACAAGGTGTGCTTACAGTCATGTACCGGTACTTCATAAGGTGTGCTTACAGTGATGTACCGGTACTTCACAAGGTGAGCTTACAGTCATGTACCGGTACTTCACAAAGTGTGCTTACAGTCATGTACCGGTACTTCACAAGGTGTGCTTACAGTCATGTACCGGTACTTCACATGGTGTGCTTACAGTCATGTACCGGTACATCACAAGGTGTGCTTACAGTCATGTACCGGTATCTCCATGGTGTGCTTACAGTCATGTACCGGTACATTGCATGGTGTGCTTACAGTCATGTACCGGTACTTCACATGGTGTGCTTACAGTCATGTACCGGTACATTGCATGGTGTGCTTACAGTGATGTACTGGTACATTACATGGTGGGCTTACAGTCATGTACCGGTACATTGCATGGTGTGCTTACAGCCTTGTACAGGTAAAAAAATGAATAAATTAATCCCCCCCCCCCCCCACCCTTTTTTTTCTCGTCCTGGCAGTGCTGACTAGAATTTTGACAAAAATTGACTCAAAGAGGGCTACTCGGACGCAACTGATCAGGAATAACTCATTGAAACATTATTCAGCTGTGCAGTACAAGTTAACTTAGAACGGACTAGGGTAACGATGAAGCCTGCTGATCAATGTGGGTGGGTATATCTTACTGTTAGTTAGTGCCTTTTGGTTAGGCTTCACCTCCCCAACTCTGGCACACCTCTCCATCTAGTCTTCTTTTTCTTAGTGCTCGCCAGCTGTAAACTCTAGTGGAAAGTGACTGTTGTTCATCCACCTCTGAACTGAAGTCCTGTTCCAGAACCCGAGTTTTGCGTGTGCATTCGTTTTACAAATCTGGCTCATTTGAATGCAGACTGCTAGTTCATTGCCTCTCAGGCAGATGCACTCTGACTTTGAAGGAAGCTCCCAATTAGTCGACTCTTACGACATGCTTTTGGGTAAGCAGTGGGTATTCTTGTTTTCCCTATAACAGGGCCTCGGAACCCACACTGGGATCCCTCTAGTCTAAATGCATAACATTCATTTACTCAGATAGTTAGTCACTATTTGGCTGAGAATCGAACAGGAACTTATCCCAGATTACTTCTTTCAACAGTAAAAATTCAGGGCTTCCATTTTTCTAGCTATACCCAATGGTACGCAGTACAAGCACCATTTACTACGTTTTTACTTTTTAGTGCTGCTGTGTAAAACACTTGGTGGTGAGTACCGGAAAATTTTTTAAACATTCTCTTGCGATTACTGGCACCTTTTTTTTCTAAGGAAAAGTCTGTTGTTATTTTAGAGAAGCCGACAGATACACAATAAGCCGCAAACTCATGTGGGGGAGTAGTTAATGCTTTTTCCTTGTTCACGTTTTCCTTCTTTTGGACTGCTATAAGAAGATTCGACATAACAAGATCACAAAGTCTATATTTGGATACCAAGCTAGCAAGGTAAATACGAGATACCCAGCTCATCCTCTTCAGAAGTTACAACTGAAACGTACGGAACAGTAACATCAGTCTGATGTTACCCTCAGTCCTGTACTGGTAGGGATGTTCCAGATAATTAGTTCCTGTTTTTGATTCACATGTGGCTGAAAAATAATTGTGACTCAGCACATTTTGTAATGTCTTTTCAATATAACCGTTAGAATATGATTAACTCTTTCAGTCCCAATCAACGCTCAGTGTGTGAATGAATTTAACTTTTGATTCCCCTCTGAGGCATAGTGCACTCTCTTACTTTTAAAAATTGGTCAGAACATATTAGAGAAATTTGGCTTTCGTCATTGGTCACTTCAACGATGCATATTGCCATTTTAAAAGTAATGTTTTTTTGATTCAGAATCATGATTATTCTATCCCTTTGGAATATCCTGTGAAACTTTCTGTTACTGAAAGCGTTAACAGCTGCCAATGCACATTCCAGTGTGCCTCTCATGAAAGGTGGATCGATCCTACTGTTGACAACCTGTGGGCTACAACCTAAAGGTTTGCCGTACCGCCCTGAGACAGTCTTGGTCTGTATGTTCAACCTCCAAACAGTTTATAATTATTTCACTCATACAGCTATACGTGCGGGTATGGATGACAACAAATCTAACTACTTTCTTTTCACAAGTCGTCCCTTGTGGGATGCACATTTTTTTGTTATTTCAAAGCCTTACCCTAGGTTGTCCCGGGTGCCCTAAACATAGCCGGGCTATAAATATAGACTAACGGCTGAACGGGGTTTCCGGGACCTTTCCACGGGTGATTCTTTTCCGCATGGTGGCACTTTATGTCATCTGGTGTTTATCGCTTGTGTGATATCCTGGTGGGATACAACTTACATACCTACATATCTACATTCTTTTAAAGATCATATTAAATTATTTATTTTCTTGTCACTATGAAAGAAATAGTCACCCCTCCCCCTGTTTCCACCCACCTCCCATCAAATCCCCTGTGAATTGTTGTTCTAAAACTCTAGGACAGTTGAAAAATCCCATTTATTTGCAAGGGAGATAAACACTTTTATTGACCAAAGAAAGTGAGAAACCATTAATTGTTTTCCTTTTCCAGGAAGTTGTGCTGGTCAGCAATTTTCCTCCTCTTCTTTCTTCTTTTTCTTTTCTTCTTCTTCTTCTTCTTCTTCTTCTTCTTCTTCTTCTTCTTCTTCTTCTTTCTTTCTTCTTCTTCTTCTTCTTCTTCTTCTTCTTCTTCTTCTTCTTCTTCTTTTTCTTTTTCTTTTTCTTCTTCTTCTTCTTCTTCTTCTTCTTCTTCTTCTTCTTTTTCTTCTTCTGCTTCTTCTTCTCCCACCATTTACTTCATCGAGGTGTTTGGGGAAGCTGTAAGGAGCGTTTGCACGCTCTTTTCAGTGCATTGTACAAGTTGCTGTTTATTTCTGCCACAATATAGCTAGGCCTTTATCAATTCCCTGAAATCCCTTTTTGGGATGCAATTTTTCGTTATTTGAAGCCCTACTTTGGCTCTTGCCAGGGGCCGCAATATAGCTCGGCCATAAATATGGTCTAATGGCTTAACGCGGTTTCTGGGACCTCTCCACTGTGATCCTCGTCCACGTGGTGGCACTTTGTTTCATCGGGTGTTTATCGCTTTTGTGATGTCCTGGTGGGATAAAAGAAGATAAAGAAAAGAGATAACCCGGCCTTTATTATGGTCAAATCGCTGAACGCTGTTTAAGGGACCTCTCTGCGGGTGATCCTCATTCACATGGTGGCACTTTCTGTCATCGGGTGTTTATCGCTTGTGTGATGTCCTAGTGTCGGCTCTGTGGCTAAGTCGATGCGAACGCTTAGTAATGCCGGGATGCCGGGTCGATGGCAAACTACTGGACGTAAATTTGCCTAGAAAAACCACACAACAGCCAGTGGCTATTGGGGTTGGTTCTGAAACCCCCTATAAAGAATACGCAGCTAACCTTGATGTCCTAGTGGGGTAAAATGTACTACTACTACTCCTGATGATGTCGCTCCATCTATTGCGTGGTCTCTTCCTTGCTCTGTGTTCATTTTATTTCTTTATCGTGGCTCTCTATGGCAGTTGGTACCAGGGCATTCTCACCAGGTGGCCAGATCATCTCATTTGTTCTTTAATAAACTGTACGACTGGTTTCTGTTCGAGTCTTCTAATTTCTTTATTCTTGATTTTATCTCTTCTTGTCACACTTGCAGCCCCTCTAAAGACACATAATCTCTGTTTTTACGATGTTTCGCTCATTAGTTATAGTAAGTGTCCATGTTTTGCACTGCAAGCACAATGTTAAACCTTTAATAACAAGAGGTTAAAAATTACGGAATCCACAGTTAAGAATGTCCAAGCGAACCTAAAAGGTCGGCAGTGATGATCAGTATGGTACCAGATATGGTGCCACACTTAGAAAGACTGCCAAAAAGGCGGGGGTAACATAACACAAAATATACCCTTTCGGGATGCAACTGTTCCTTTTTTTTTAAACTCCACCCTGGATTTTGCCGAGGCCTTAAATATAACCAGGCCTGAAATATGGTCTATCGGCTGAACAGGGTATCCGGGACCTCTCCAAGGGGATCCTCATCCGCATGGTGGCACTTTGTCTCACCGGGCGTTTATCGTGATGTCCTGGTGGAGTATAGTTTACATACATAAGACAACACCTACACACATGGCCCTTGTGTGGGAAGGAAGCCCAGAAGGGAAAGGATGTTGACATCTGGAAATGCAACAGATGTTCTAGAACTGTTGCAGGTGGTTTTTGGGTTTACGCAACCACAGCTTCAGCAGAAGTACGAAGTGCCATTCGTCGTCTCGAAGAAATGAAAGATTTAGATTTCCTGATTGTTCACATGTAAATGAGTTGCCATTATTCTGATATAGTGCTTAGCGACAAATAAATCTCATGGTTAAAACTTTACCCAAAACAAACAAACAAAACAAACAAATTTAAAATTAGGGAACTGTAACGGTTACACTAGCCCAGTCTAAGCTAAAGTTCTGTATGGGCAAGGACGATGTATTTTAAAGAGTGCCAAATTGAATATGCAGTTATACAGAAGACCAGTCGCATTTCTTGGAAACAAACAGCATGAATCTCTAGAAACTGGGAATGGAAAATCACTAATTAAAAATTTTCTTTAACAGGAGATGTTACATAAATCGGTCACAGTAAAATACACACACACACACACACACACACACACACACACACACACACACACACACACACACACACACACACACGCATACACACACACACACACACACACAAATAATAATAATAATAAATAAATAAACAACCTAAACGAAGGAAACATTGCAGGCGAACAACAGAGAGACCTCTCTACAAATGGAATTATAAAGAGACGGGGTAGACAAAGCACAGACAGTTTGAGCGAGAAAAAGAAGGATGAGAGATACGGAGTAACGGAGTCAATGCAGTCAACCATCACGAAGAATATATCAGTTGATTCATCGACTCTTCTGAATAAAGGTTTCAACTGTTGTTGAGAAGACAGATGGCTCCAAGATTTCAACACTTAAAGAAACTATAATTGTTAGAATTCTTTGAGACCATAATTGTAGCTGGTATACATAGCTAGTGTACGTACGCCACCATCATTGTCGTGTTGTCTATGGCTTAGAAGTTTCGAACGTAGTTCGTAATTCCCAAATCATCATCGTTAAGTGCCTTGCTGACTTGCGTGGGCGATCACGCCGCTCCACAATCTGCGATCCGTATGCTGACACCCCTCCATGCCATGACAAAAAGCCGCCAAGAATCTTCTTTCGCTGTCTTTCTTTGCCGCTGTTTCCAGAAATCTTTCCAGTGGTAACAACACCAAAAATGATGACTGTCTCTTTCTGATGTTTATAATAAGTTGTCTCCAGTCACCTGCCTCTTTCAAAACATCTGGGTTACTCTTCTTAGCTGTCCAGGGAATTCTAAGGATTCTTCTGTAAAACCACATATCCGAGACTTCAAGATTTTGTTCAGTTTGTTTATTATTGTCCAGGATTCACGGCCGTAGTTGAAACCGATGCTGTATAGCTTGCGAGAATTCTTTTCCTAACTTCGAATGACATGGATTTATTGCTCAAAACGTTCTTCATATTTTAATAAGCAGTTTTGGCCTGTCCAATTGTGTTCTTTATCTATATGATTTATCTGCCAACGGATGTTATCCATATGTCCAGAAACTTGAATTTATATCCTTTTTTTTTTTCTAAAATAACGCCTTTGACTCGTATTATATATTTAGCACTATTCTTTTTTTTTTTTTTTGTTTTTTTTTTGAGATCACCATTACTTATGTCTTCCCATTATTGAAACTGAGGCCAATTTTATCACTTTCTACCACCGCTGTATCAATTAATTCCTGTAGTTCTTTCTGACTTGTCGCTATTAAGACGGTGTCATCAGCAGAAAGCAGGTTGTTTATGTTATGACCACCAACCACAATTACTGGTATATCCATAATGGATCTTATTATATATTCACTATACAATGAAAACACATCACTTGATTGTACACATCCTTGCCGTACTCATCTCTTTATGGTCTGACATTTTCCCAAATGGTTATCAATTCTTATAGGTGCTGCTTGCTGCCAATACGGGTTCTTTATAATTCGTTAATCTTTTATATTAATTGGGGCGTCTGTGGCATAGGCGTTGCGAGTCCGACTCGAAACTCCAACGTACCGCGATCGAAACCCACGGCTGGCTGCGTGGATTTTTATTATGGTTTGGGACGTCGCAGGTCGACCCAGCCTTAAAATGGATATCGAGATGGATGTCCTTGGGAAGTAAAGACGGCCGGCGTAATGCTTAGTACAGATTGGTCTGCAAAAATATAGGATGCTCTTCCCATATGCCCAAGGCGTGAAAAGGATCTTTTACTTTTTATTTCCATCAATGTTTAACTTTTCTAATAATTTAATTATTTTCTCATGTTTCACACAATTAAATGCATAAGTAAAAATCGTTTTTACTTCTATAGCTCTTTCTGAAAGAGTCCTGAGGATGTAAATGGCATTATTTGTACGTTTTCCTTCTATAAATCCACACTGTTTTTCACTAATTTATAGTTTAATCTCAATTCCTAAATACAGTTCAATTCTAGCTGCATATGATTTGGTAGTAGACCGCATTGCGTTGGCTTCCACAATGCTAAGGAGCTCTGACAGTTTAGAAGGCAACAGCAATCTACTGAACGTAAAATTTCTTTGTAAAACCAAATAGCAACGAAAACGCCTTTTAAAACCAAACAAAAGAAAAATTTTTTTTAATGTAAAACCAAACAGAACACACACACAAATTGTACCCCCATCTCTCCCCCTCCCAAACCCACACACAAACACACAAAATTGCCTCGTAAAAGCCAAACAGCAAAAAATGGCGGTGCTAGTTCTGCAATGTCAGTAATGGAAACGTAATTAACTTTTAACATTATGTTGTGCATTATATGCACTGTGTCTGTCACACACTGACGGCGTCCGTGGCTTATACGTTGCGAGTTCGACTCGTAATTTCAACGTAGCGAGATAAAAAAAACCACTGCTGGCTGCGTGGATTGTTATCATGGTATGGGGCGTCGCAGGTAGACCCAGCCTAAAATGGGTACCAGGATGGCTGTCCTGGGGAAGTAAAGACGGCCGGCGTAATGCTGACCACATTACCCCCTAGTGCCGATGGTTTGTAAAAAAATAGGCGGGCTATTCCAAAATACATGATACGCCGAAAGGCATGATAAGGGATCTTGACATTTTACTTTACTGTATCACACACTGATCACAGTCTTTCCCTTCATTCTATTTTATCCTTATCTAAGAAATAATGGGTAACGCTTTATTACCTATACAAGTTATCTGTGCAATAAATAACTGACAATAGACAAGATATAATACTGTGTGTGTGTGTGTGTGTGTGTGTGTGTGTGTGCTCACCCTCGCACACACACACACGATAACCAGTGTGCATTATAAGGAAGCATCATTACTGTGACAAAAACAAATTAAAAAGATGTACTCAATTTTGTCCAACATAAATCAGTAAATAATTTGGTTTTATTTCATTGAAATATGAATTTCAATTTGATGGGTACTGCATTGTTAACTATGGTACTACTGTTTAAAAAAAAAAAGCGTTGAGTGTTGGTTTGGCTCAAATGATGGCCTTGTAAACGAATGCAGGTCAATACTCAGGACAGGCGTGACAGTATTTGCCCACCGGTACCTTATCCGACGTCATTCACAAAGGTAGAAGAAAATTGTTTAATGAGAGAGAGAAAAGAGAGAGAGAGAGAGAGAGAGAGAGAGAGAGAGAGAGAGAGAGAGAGAGAGAGAGAGAGAGAAAGAGTGAGTGATTGGGTGAGTGAGTGAGTAAGTGAGTGAGAAAGAGTCTGCAGCTAAAACAATTTGATAAATAATGTGTAACTACCTTCTAAAAGTAATGCCATTATGAAACTTATCTAAACACATAAAGTGTAAATGACAAGTCAGATTCTTGCTGGATAAATGCTGTAGTAGATGATATGATACTTAGTAAGCTGTCTGGTTATGACTTTTCTTGTCATCGGTGACATCTATCTTGGATATGCATGATCATGTTGGACACTTGCTGACTATAGAATCGTCCTGGTTGCTAGCTTCAAGTATCTCATTATTATTTAATGCCTTCGAGCTGCTGCATTCATTAGACATTGAGGACAACTGGCCATGTAAGTCGCACGGAAAACTGGAAGAAGAAATAATCTTGTTGCAAGTTGTCTTTTTGGAAAGAGGATCCTTTGTGTTGCTAATGCTTTCAGTTTGATTCTGGCAACCTTTGGAGGAACTGTATTGATCTTTAGAGTCTTCACAAACAGATGATAAAGCATTAGACGTGCCACTGGTCCGTTGTTGTTGTTGGTCTGCCTTCTCCTCTTTTACTTTACTTAGCCGATGATGAGCAAAGGAGACGTTGATATCTTTAGACGTAAAATTGAAGGAGAACCGTTTACCAGAGTGATTGCGAATTTTTTGTACGTCTACTGGTGGAGGTGTTGGTGGCCTTCCTTTGCGAGCTTGGAACATTTCTTCAGGACAAGTATTTGAACGGGGCCGCGTGAAGTATGTGCTCAGAGGGCTGACAGAAGCTTCTGCTTTGCAGTCACTGTTGGTTTCATCTTCACCTGTAATTGTAATTTCTGGAATAACACAAATATGTAGACCGCCAGGGTCTGAACTGGCTTTTGGAGGCTTGGTGTCGTCGACAGACAGAAAATGTTGACGTACGATCCTTTCTGGTACCTTTTTCCATGCAGGTTCACACACCAAGAATAAATCTCTAGAATCTGCCATGGCATTTAGATCACTGGTTTGCCTCCTGAAAATAAATGTAGTGCGATACAATTAAAGAACAAACAAATTAAACAAAACAAAACAAAAAAGCTTGAAACTACAAACTCAAACTAAAAATTGCGCCATGGTCAAGCAATTAGGAAAGATGTAATATTTTAGCAAGTGTTTTATTCTTCTAATGCCTTCCTCCTTAAAAAAAACTTTTGGCATATTGTGCTGCCTAACAAATCAGATTTCAGCAAACTTCTCATAAATTGCCTTGTATGACATACTTGGTAGCGCAAAGTAGGACTGTTCTTTTTTTCCACCCACCAAACTGGGGCTGCAAAGCCAACACAGTGGAAATTGTTAGCAAGTATGCTTATATTGAGAAACTAAACTGTTTTATCCCGTCGTAGATACAAGCCGACTACAGTGTTTATGGATTATTAACGCAGTTTCACAATCCCAATACACCAGGAGTTCGAAGCCAGCTGCTTGTGATTGGGCATGATACCACTTTGCACAGAATGTGACAACGGTATGAACATTGTGCTGTTCGGAAAGCAATTACAAACTTCCGACAGGAATACTTTCAAGACAGCCAATCGTAAAGTTGGCCACCAAAGTTAGAAAATTGATACGCCCCTAATTTATTTTTAAAGGAAATCAATCATTTAAATCTTTCATTGGAGACTTTACTGTTTCATGATTATTACTCTATAATACCTTTGGCAAGTTGCTGGGAAGAAAGCTATTAAACTCCAAAGGATTTTGGAAAGGGATGAGCTTCTGCTAAGAGCTTTTAGTTACCGGCCAGGGAAAGGTACCTGGTCAAATACAGTCACTTAAGCTGGTGAGGCTTATGGCGGGTTTCAGAACAGACAGGAGACAGTGGCGGCACTTGATTTTGAGGATGGCGTTCACAAATCACACTGACTCTCAAGTCTACCCAACCTTCTGTGGGTACCAGATTAAGTTCTGGGAAGTAAATGCGGCCGGCGTGATGTTGACCATATCGCACACCTAGTGCCGATTGGTCGTAAAATATTCCGTATTTCAGCGGTATATGTGTCTGTTGTATGTTTATGTACGTGTGCATATGTATGCGTGTATGTGTGTTTGTGTGTTTGTGTGTGTGTGTATATATATATATGGGTATATGCATGTGAGTGTGTGTATATGCAAGTATGTGTATATGAGTGTATTATGTGTATATGTGTGTATGTATGTGCGTTAGTGTATATGAGTGTATGCATGTGCGTATATGTTTATTAGTGTGTGTATGTGTATATAAGTGTATTTATGTGTGTATGTACGTGTGTCTGTGTATGTTTTTAGGCATGCATGTATGTAAAAATGTCTGTCTGTCTGTCTGTATGTCTGTCTGTCTGTCTGTCTGTCTGTCTGTCTGTCTGTCTGTCTGTCTGTCTGTCTGTCTGTCTGTCTGTCTGTCTGTCTGTCTATCTGCCTGCCTGCCTGCCTGCCTGCCTGCCTGCCTGCCTGCCTGCCTGCCTGCCTGTCTGTCTGTCTGTCTGTCTGTCTGTCTCTCTCTCTCTCTGAGATAACACGCAGAAGAGCCTAAGCCCCACTGTGCACACTGAACAATGGAGGAGCCACAATCGATATTTTACCATCTGGGATATGGTAACACAAGAGACTAATTTTGTATCCTTGTTATTGTTTTATTCGTTTATTTGGCAGAAAATGTTGAGCTGTGTCTGTAAGCGTCTCTCTCTCTCTCTCTCTCTCTCTCTCTCTCTCTCTCTCTCTCTCTCTCTCTCTCTCTCTCTCTCTTCCTCTCCCCCCCCCCCCAATCAACTGTTAGCTGTGAAACCTTACAATAGTTTGTGTTTAGTGAATTTAATACTTGAGAAGAATCTGAGGTGAGCTGGAGTTTTTTTTCCGGTCAAAAATATTACCTTGGTCTTAAATGGGGGGGGGGGGGGGGGGGGGGGAGGGGGGGGAGGGGGAGGGGGAGGGGGGGGGAAGCGGCGGTGTAATGTTGACTTCATCAGCCTAGTGTTGGAAAAAGGTCCTTTACTTAAATACTTGAGATCCGAAACCAGACTGACTACATCCTCATCAGCAGAATTCCTAGAAATGCTTTCACAACAGAGAAAGCTACCACAAATAGTGTGCCATAGTGAACGTGGATTAGTGGTGATGGGAAAAGCAAATCTGGTTGTGAAAACAGTCAAATATGTTAAAAGAAACCCAGGAGTGAATTTGACTTCCTAAGAATGGAGTAGGCCTGTTGAAACTGTATGATACATTATCAGCATTATCCATATAAATAAGCGTAGACGGTAAACATTAGCTATTGAATACGATCACCAGAATCCCGGATCATGTCTTTGGTCTTATACGGCCGATCCATGTGGTCCAGACATCCAGTTATTTATCTCTTTACTTCCCCCAATCGTCACTAAGTTCTCGAGTTAATTCCTACTTATAATGTGTAAAAAAAATAATGACCATATTTGATTAATTTCTCCAATCAGTTGTTACATTTGTAACTGTCTCGAGGAGGACTAATTTGATTCTCTATCACTCCACAATATTCTATGTATTCTTTTCAAACGTCGGTGTCTGTGGCTTTCCTTAATTCCCAGGTGCCAGGTTCGATCCCAGCTGCGGGCCATCTGGCAGCAGACCACCTTGCGCAGGTTTTAACAGTGGTATCCAAAGCCATTTAGACAGTCATAGCAAACGAGTGAATGTAGAATTGACTAGTGACATCACAAACAGCCACACAATTGTTGCAGTTGGTTCTGCTACGTTCTGTAAACTAACTACTCACAAATCCCGTTTCCGCCACCCGTAGGTCTAATTTAACTTATCTGCTTACTGTCCATGTTTTACATGCATAAAACAACACACATTCTTTATACCACTTTAACAAGCTTTACTCTCGCTGCAGTTGATACAACTTAGCAGCACTGAAATTAACAACAGCGGCACAAATAATATAAGTTAGGTTAGTTGCGTAAACTTTACAGGACGTTGCAGAACCAACCCCAACAGCACCTGTCTGTTGTGTGGTTTTTTTAGGCGAATTTACGTCTAGTAGTTTGCCATTGCTTTCTGGACTGTCGGCTTTCTTGATACCACTGTCGAAACCAACGCAAGGCGCATGACCCGCAGCTAGGATCGAACCCAGCATCCTGGCATTACAAAGCGATCGCTTCGACTTAGCCACAGAGCCGACTAATATAAGTTATGATTTGCATTATCTTCACAGCACTCCGGACACACCTATAGGTGCTCAGATTTACCTCTCAACATATTCATCAGCGTCGCGCGGGTAATTGTGCCAGTCCTATACTGGTTGACAAGACTTCGTGTGCGTCCGGTGTGCTTCTCATGGTTGGCTGTGCCGATCTTTACTCACAATTCTCGTATTCTTAGCAGTGATGTGGACACATTGCTTCAAAAACCCTCGGAAAGTACTATATCTCTAAGCATTGACAATGTCTGCGTTATTCATGGGCCGGCCATCTTCACTTAATGCGGTACCTGCCAGTCTATCAGCTCTTTTATTACCAACAACACCTGCATATCCTGGGACAAATATGAAGGTAACTGCACACACATGAGAGTTTTACAATGACTCAGTCCACTTTCTGTTTGGCCAGCCTGCCTCAACCCGTCGGATCGTGCTCAAAGAATCACTCAGCGAACACAAGCGAGAATACTCGTTGTGATTCTAGCCACATGAAAGCTTGTGTCACCGCCATCACCTGGATCGTCATGCTGCTGGTAGTCAAGAAGAAGGCAACAGTGGCTACTTGAACTGTTCTGCCTGAAGAGCGAGCTGTAAATGCCCATGCACTCTTATGTCTTCGTATAACGGACCCGTCTACGTATCTCAAGTCTTATCTGACTTGTCACTGATAAGCGCGTATACTTCGGCGTTGACATCAGCGGGATTCTGCTCCCAACTTCTTCCTATCAAGCGTCATGACACAGGACAATGTAAAATTGGGCGCTTTCATGCTGGTATCTGTTCCTCGCCTAGATGGATATCTGTAAGGCTTCAGACATGCATGTGGTCATCCTATGCCATACCCAGCCATGATTTGCACCTTTTAAGTTTATTAAACTTTTTCCTGACGAGCACTTAGTGCAAAGGGTGCTTCAGATATGAGCTTATCTTGAGGTATGCACGAGCCCTTCAGATCTGGATCCTGTAGTTCATGGCAGGGAAGTCAAGAAGGTACCTCACTGCTACACAAGAGGTGTCTCCAGTGCGCCCCAGAATAATGCAGATTGCTTCATTTTGCACCTCTTCAAGTCTTTCAGTCTGAGTATGGCTGCCAGTAAGGATGGCAAGAGCATATTAGATGGGAGAAAGTACAAGTCCCTGGAATAGAAGTAGAAGTAGTCTCTATTAGCGGCGGCCAGGACCCTTACAGCCGACAGGCCTTTGCGTGTTTTTGTTATAACAATGTCAACATGTTCTTTGAAGGACAGGTTGCGATCAAACCTCACTCTGAGGTATGTCATCAGATTTGTTCTCGTCAAAATGTCCCCGCTGCTGGTAAGTCTGTCTTTACTTTATGCCTGTTCAAGGAGAACCACGTTACTGAGGCCTTCAAAGGGTTGACATGAGCATTAGAATCTGCACACCAGGAGGAGATGCGATCAAGTTCACTCTGAATTGAGCTGGTAATCTTTTGACGATCTCTCCCATGTCGGTATACCAAGATGTCATCAGCAAATGACAAGTTCCTGCCACTCCTGTGCCATTGCTGCTCAGTTATCAGCACTGTGTAACACTGAATATAACTGGAGACAGTGGAGAACCTTGAGGCAATCCTGGACTGATGGTTATCGGTTCTGAGGACCAACAACCACACCCGAGTATCACCCGTCTCTGAAACAGTGCTGCGGCTACCCAGTGGGTGATGAAGGGGGGTACTTGCAGTTGGAGAAGTATGTGCACCAAGTATTTAAATGAAACTCTATTGTACGCATTCTCTAAGTCTAGTGCAGCTGCACATGTCTCTTCTCTCACCTGAAAACCTTCATAGACTTCACAGGAGAAGACTGCTGCATTGAGCCATGTCTCTTTGTTTCATCTGTATCCCCCAAGTGTGGATGGTAACCTGTCATGTTTTTCCAAGTCATCAGCGAGTCTACGTGCTACAATTTTCACCAGAAGCTTGTACCTAGTGTTCAGCAAACCTAGTTTTCGGCAATATATAATATTTCAAATGCAGCCACATCAAATACCATCACAAGCACTGCATTGAGAAGCTACGTTTAAGAGGACGCCCGCAAAAACATGGTTAGACAAGATAAAGACACTCTAACTCTTTGCCTTCACTGCATGAAGCCAGTGCCACCCAGCCTGCACTGGATCGCAAATTATTCCCCCTCAGGACGCTTATCAGCAGAAGTGGCTAGGATGTTGATGATGAAGCAGATATCGAATTGGATTTAAAAAGAAATATTCACTTTTGAAATACTGACCTCTAAAACATCAGAGCAAAACACAATATATATATATATATATATATATATATATATATATATATATATATATATTATATATATATATATATATATATATATATATAATTCTTGCAATGTTTTGTAACACACACACACACACACATACATATATATAAACATCACAGCAAGAACAATATAAATATATATAAAAACATCAAAGGAAGAACAAAATGAGTATATAAACCTGAAGTAGACTTGCTTAAAGCAACAACACAAATTACTATGTATCAATCAAAATTAATCTGCTTAACAACATTTACCTATATATATTAGTATACAACAGATTCCACTATAAGATTTAAGCCACAGGTAAGCGACATCACTAAGTCCAACTACCTATAAACTGAATCATGAGCAAACTGGTTTGATAAACAGTTGCTATCCCAATTCCGATGAACTTACTAGATTCAAAGTTAAGTGAACATCCGTTTTATAGTTTAGATAGGCGAATCCATGTAGCAACTCTGCTTTTGAAGCATTATAATAAAACAAAAATATACTGGATACTGCGGTTAAGCTAGTGGTGTATCCTTTACAGGACGTTGCAGAACCAACCCCAGCATTTTTAGGCTGTTGTGGTTTTACTAGGCAAAGTTTACATTAATTAGTGGGGATACTGTGGTATGTAAACGTTTACAACGAAAGAATCTATCAAAAGCAAAAGCTAATATAAGCGCTTCATGTGCGCGTGGTCGGTTATCACAGTCAGCCTCCATTGATCGCTAAATATTGAAAAAAGAAGGAGATGCAATCAATATATTACCATCTGGTGTAGGGAAACTCAGCAATCAATCAAACAAGAAAGTGCATGTAAGTTAACTCATGACAGCTGTTGCCATGTGTGTGTGAGATACAATTGATTTCAGTTGCAAGGCATTATTTAGTGGGGAAAACTAGTAATAGACCCACTGCCACGTAACATCATTATCAGTTCTCGTTATGCCTAGTAGCACATGAGGCTTCAGATAGGACTTTCCATGCTCTCCTGTCCTGTGAAATCTTCAGTGCAGTTTTGAATGTCAAAGATGTCGAATTCAGGTCACTTTCCATCGTTCGTCTCCATGTTGTTTTTGGGCGCCCCTGTTTTCTCTTTCCCTCTGGTGTCCACGTGAGAGCTGTTTTGGCGGGTATATCAGGATTCATTCTCATGACGTGGCCAAGCGATTTCCATCTTCTCTTGGTTATCATACTGTCTAAAGTTTCTTGGTTTGTGACTTGAAGTAGTTTAATGTTTGAGATTGGTAATTCTACGTAGACGTGTGTCGTGGAAGGTGGACAGCTTGTGTGCATCCTTTGATGCAACTTAACATGCATGCGGTGAAATACAACTAATTAAGTGTACGCTGAAATCAGATTGTTGGCCCGAAAGGCATATATATATAGTTGCCTAGCTGTAAACCATAATACAGTAGCCCTTTTAAGGGCGAACGCTAAATAAAAAAGTAAAAAAAGACGAAGAGAAAAAGAAGAAGAGAAGTTCCAATTCCAATTCCTTTTGAGAACAAAAAAATGAAAAGCTCGACCACGTTCTGACTGCTGCTAGCTAGCCGAGGCTGCTAGCAGTCTCCGCCTATATTTGTGGTCTGGGTTTTTTGCGTCACTTTCGTGATTTAATTCTAGTGTTTGTGCCATTTCTGGGCTTGATGCTTCCATCCGAATTAGACCGCTCGTCTTCCACCCTGTTGTTACTTGTGCATGGCTTCCCTAGTCTTAGTTAGTGTTTCCAGTTTGCGTTGTTTCCCTTTGATTTGGCCAGGCGTATTTGTTAAAGGGGGGAGAGGGGGGGGGGAGAGGGGGGGGGGGGGGCTTTACCACACAACGTACTTTGGACCACCATTTACAGTTGTAAAATTTTGAGTATTTATTTTGCCAAAAAGTGCTAAAAACAGTTTTAAAAAAAAAAAAAAAAAAAAAAAAAAAAAAAAAAAAAAAAAAAAAAAACGAAAAAAAAAAAAAAAAAAAAAAAAAAAAAAAAAAAAAAA
>CAJHNH020003347.1:50000-80000 GCA_905116865.2 Candidula unifasciata
GGCAAAGTAAAAAAAGCGACAGCAAAAGACAGTACGGATTTGTATGGGTGAGGTGAGCGTCATTGCTCCAGTGGGGGGATAGAGGAATGAAGAACAAATTTAGCAGAAGAAGAAGAGGAAGAAGAAGAAGAAGAATAAGAAGAAAGAGAAGAAAAAGAAATCAGCTGTGAAATTTCAGTGCATGCGATTTCGTCTAGTTAACATTAAAAGGGCAAATTATTGTCAAAACACTCACAAACCTAATCCAAACATTGGTAAAATAAGACGCACTGGAAAAGCCCCAATTTCACTACCCGAGACAGAGTACGAAATGATACAATTAGACAGATTATGAGAACATCATGGTACGAGAAAGTCATTTAAAATCAACTGACCAGATGATTTGTGCATCTTATCAAAGCAGGTGCTACTTGTTCAAAAAAATATGAAATGAAATCAAGAGGCATTTGAAAAAAATGTGCACTGAGCACAATAAGACATTGTATATTCATAATAAGAATACATAGTACCACCAATCAACCATTCATCTTTTTTTACGGTGGACGTCAGCATCAGCGGATGATGACAAATGATGGTGACAACAATGATTATGATGTTGTTGTTGATGATGATGATGATGTACTATGTTGAATTAGTAATTGGCAAGAATAGTAAGTTTTAATTGTTTACTAGCCCTCAGAGGGACCAAGTCTTAAATGAGTGGGTACTCGGGCATGTCTTGGAATGCAAGCAGGTTCTGTGCGACGTTGACCACATCACTCTTCTGGTGCTGATTTCGTCAATTCAGTTATGAGGCTAGTAATCATTTGTGCCCTAGTGGAAACAGTAGACAACTGTGGCCTAATCCAAGGAAAGGATTTTGGGCTAATAAGCGTTAAAGAAATAGAAACAACCTAACAGACTGAAAAAATGTTGTAATCATCCCACTACCGAAGACAGCTGATCTCTCTCACTGCCACAACTGGAGAGGCATAAGATTATTGTCTGTACCCGAAAAGGCACTCTGTGGGTTGATATACAACAGAATGAAGACGTCAATAGACAGAGTTATGTTGGAAGATTAGACTCAGAAAAGGAAAAGGATTCAGAAAAGGAAGAAACTGCTGTGAATATATGTTCACTTCCAGAAATATTGTGAAACAGCCTTAGAATGGAATGCAACATTATACTTAAACTTTATAGACTTTGAAAAGGCCTTTGACAGTCTAGATAAAACAATGATGTGGAGGATCATTGCTGCGTATGGGTTGCTAGATAAAGTTATAAACATATTTAAAGGTTTCTACAGAGGCTACCCATCAGAAGGAGACAGTGATCATTTTTCGGCCATGTTATTAGAAGATGGAAAATGGAACATGCTGTGACCACTGGAAAGATCTGTGGAAGGAGGGACAGAGGAAACCAACGAGAGAAGATACTTGACAGTCTTGTTGCATGGCATGGAGGTGTGTCAGCATACGAACTGATGCATGCTGCAGGAGATAGCAGATTGTGGAGAGGCATGATCGCCTACGTCAGTCAGCAAGGCATCTGATGATGATGATGGAGGATACCAATGCCAAGTAAAAGTAAGACTCGTGGAAAAAGAGTACTTCAGCTAAACATCAGGAGTCCGATAAGGGTCATTCTGTCACCTCTATTATTTCTCTGATAGATTGTTGGGGTTCACATGGGAAGATAAAATCAGCAATTCTAGATTACAACAAATGACGGACTTGGAAGATCTAAATTTAGAAATCAAAAAACGAAGATGGAGGTGGATTGGAGGCGTCCTCAGAATGAAGAAAGAGAGACGGGCGAGACAGGCAATGAAATGAACACCACAAGGACAGCGAGGAAGAGGCAGGCTCAGAGGCACTTGGAGACGAACCTTTGAGGCTGAGCTCAAGGCTACGCAAAGGACAAAACTGGAGATAGAGAGGATGGCTCAGGATCGAATTGAGTGGCGACAGTTTATCTCTGCTTTATGTGCCTCTGGGCGTGATGAGGATTGATTGAAATATTGAATCATTTGTGCAATTACCTCAAAGGAGTGACAAAGGTTGTTTTCTTTTTACAATATATTTATCGCTATGACATATCTGTATAGCTCTATGGGTAACAAGCAAGTCACCATACGTTTAGTTTCTACTGAGATGATCTGCTTTTAATACTCTCTAAGCTCCATCCAGGTGCCACATTGTAACTGCCACCCTAATCTTTGAATTTAAAACTTATTCCAGAACCTGATTGTTGCTTGCACCTCCGTTTTACAAATCTCACTTATTTATATACACACTGCTGGTTCCTGGCCTCACAGGCAGATGCACTCCGACTTCTGTAATTAACCCACAGTTAGTGCACTCTTACGACATGCCTGCTGGGGAGAGTAGTGGATCTGTTTTTGTTTTCCCAGCGATGGGAGCCTGAAACCCACACAAGAAGTCGCGTGGCTAATAGTGCCAGTCATTTGCTGGTTGACAAGACTTCTTGTGTGTCCGGCATGTCTCTCATGCTTGGCTGTGCCCAACTTTACTCCCAATTCTCGTATTCTTACCAGTGATGTGGGCACGTTGCTTCTATAATCCTCAGAAAGCCTTATCTCTCTAAGCGCCTTTACAATATCTGCGTGAACCTGCCCATCTATCAATTCTTTGACTGCTAAAACACCTGCATACCCTGGGACAAATATGAAGGTAACTGCACAAACAGGAGAGTTTTACAATGACTCAACCCACTGTCTGTATATGGACTCGCCGGATCGTGCTCATAGTATCACTCAGCACACACACAAGGGGATGGTCTTGTGATTCTAGCCACACGAAAGCTTGTGACACCGCCATCACCTCCATCGTCATACTGCCGGTAGTCATGGAGATTTCATCAATGGCTTCTTTTACTGTTTTGCCTGAAGAGCGATCTGTAAGTACCCACGCACTTTTATGTCCTCTTATAACAGGCTCCTCTTTGTGGATTAGAACATCTGCTTCATCTGACTTGTTACTGATAAGCGCGCAGATCTCGGCGTTTACAACAACGGAATTATGCTCCCGGCAAATCAAACACGCGTACGACACAGGAGAATGTGAAATTAAGCTCTACAGGCACTGGTATTTATTTCACACCGAAGTATATTAAGGATGTAATCAGTGCACAAGAATGAAGTAAAACATTTACCGAGATCTTTAAAAAAAAATTAGTTGTTAGTTTATGCCATTACACCGTGACCTGTCACTGGGCGATAATTATTACGTATAACTGACTAATAAAAGCCCCTTGGTTGACAAGACAGCTCTATTAAATTCTGTAATTTGTAAATATATTTATATAAAAACCTTCTAAACGCTGCGTATGTGCAAACAAGGCCAATGGAAATAAATGGCTTTCTCTGGACTCGTCACTACAGCAAGTCGGTTCGTAGGCGACTCTTACGGGAATTGTACCCACACGGAAGTGTTGGTTGTGTAGCTTACTGGCACGACCTGGTTAAACCATATTTCCCCAGAGGTAACTCTGCTTCCACCTTGCGCTTTTACATTTTAACTTCGTGATGTCACAATGAATATAATGAGAAATGTAAGAGATGATATAAACAAGGAACAATATGATGCCCTAAACATCGGTGGTCATGAAATACCAGAAATTCGTTATGCTGATGATACAGTATTACTATCAACATCACAAAATGGTTTAGAAAACTTATTAACCTCACTCCAAAGAAATAGTGAAAATCATAACTTATTTCTTAACATAGCAAAAACAAAGATAATGCATACAAACAAAACTGCCATGGAGAAGGAAATATATGTTAATGAGGAAAGATTGGAAGTGGTGGAAAATTTCGAATATCTTGGGTCACTGGTTACCAACAATGGTGACACAATGAAAGAAATTAAACGGCGACTATCAATTGCTCTTCAAAGACTAAAACATTTGAATAAATTATGGAATTGTACAGATAGAATTACAAAGGTCAGATTTTTAAGAGCATGCATCTTTCCCATTGCAACATACGCCTGTGAGACCTGGACACTTACTAAACAAGCGGAACAGCGCATAAATGCATTTGAATATAAATGTTACAGACAGGTTCTAAGAATATCTTGGGTAAAGAAAAGAACAAATGCATCCATACTTCAAGAGCTGAATATTGAAGATGGTTGGCTAGTAAAGACAATAAAACAAAGAAAATTGAAATATTTTGGTCACTTGAAACGTCATGGAAGTCTAGAGAGAACAATAATGGAGGGGTATATGCCTGGGAAGAGAGGAAGAGGAAGGCCAAGGAGAAGATGGGTGCAGGATGTGGCAGATGATCTCCAGATGGGTGTATCAGACGCAGGACATCTTGCTCAGGATAGGAAGGTTTTCCGGAGGGTTGTTATGGCAGCGAGGTTCCGCGAGGGACATGCTACTGAATGAATGATGTCACAATGTGTTACACATTCTGTTTATATTAGTTACAGTTAAATATATCGGGTGAGACTAAGGTTTCGCTCCCCAGATTCCGCCCATATACACACTAGCGCACTTCTGATTGGTAGACCGTGAGCCACGTGTCCTAGTTACGCACAAGGTTACGGTGGTTTCCCGCAATGCTGTCGATATGTTTGTCGTATATTTCAGCACGCCAGCGTTTTTTGCACTTAAAAAACACGGACAAGCTGGGTCTAACACAACACCCCTAGAGAGTGCTGCAACCTATGTCACAGACATTCCCTTTCTCGGAATAAAAGCGTAAATGCAACCCATAAAGTAAACAACAGAGCGGCACACACGTAACCCGGAGGAAAGAAGACCAGGCCAACAAACTTGTGGATGAAACATGTGGTAGTAGTACATTTTACCCCACTAGGACATCACACAAGCGATAACCACCCGATGACACAAAGTGCCACCATGTGGATGAGGATCACCAGTGGAGAGGTCCCGGAAACCGCGTTCAGCCATTAGGCCATATTTATGGGCGGGTTATATTGCGACTTCAAAATAACGAAAAATTTCATCCCACAGGG
Organism: Candidula unifasciata; assembly: GCA_905116865.2. NCBI lineage: Eukaryota > Metazoa > Mollusca > Gastropoda > Stylommatophora > Geomitridae > Candidula > Candidula unifasciata. Next base: position 54,995 of record CAJHNH020003347.1, read on the forward strand.
GATGACGAGTTACCTGTGCTAGATAAGTATATACATAGGAATGAAACGTAACCTACTTTGTTGGGAAGACTAACTTAAACCTAACCATGTATCGTGGACTTAAATAATTATTCACCCACTGTTATAAACTACACTAAAATATGTTTGAAAATGAAGGTTCATAGAAAAAAACGAGACCACAACAGGCAGATGCGGGAGCAATGCAGGTGACCCGAAGGACGTTAAATCCCATAGAGAACTGGCTATCTGTATCAAAAGAAATAAATCCAGATTCTATGAGCAAGATGAGAGAAGATGAAAATCAATACGCCGTGACAGCAGAAAGCTGAAAGAGAATAAAGGCATGAGAGGACAAAAAGAAATTACCTTGGTCAGCCTGGCAACATGACATGAAGTACATCTGTTTTATAAATTACTGTTGTTAGATGAGAAAGAAAAAGGCTGTGGATAGACAAGACGACCAGCGCTGTATGGCATGGACTATAAGAAGAAAGCATTTTTGATACCTGCGAATTAAATTTTTATCCCCATGAGGGGCAGACAAAGTAGGTAGGTAATTGTACCCCACCAAGACATCATACAAGCGATAAACACCCGGTGACACAAAGTGACACCATGCGGATGAGGATCAACCTTGGAGAGGTCCCAGAAATCCATTTCAGTCGTGTAGGCCATATTTATGGCCCGGCTGTATTCAGGGCCGCCAGCAAAAGCCAGGGTAATGCATCCCACATGGGTACGACTTCTTAGGGGCAGACAACTCATTACACGTTTAATGATTAAGCCGTTCAATGGCTAACATTGCTTGTCCTGTTCTTATGTTACGTTAAACTATTTTACCGCACTGGTTGTCTCAATATGCCCCGCACATCTACTAGTGTAAATTATGGAAACAAACAGATCGTTACTCTTATGTGCACAAACTTTGAGATGGAAAGTTTTGAAGAACCATCTACCTGATACTGAAAGAGCTTGTGTTTGGCTTTTCATGAATGCCGTGTTGGCCGAATCTCTCCCATTCAACAGACATGTTTACATAATCGTAACTGTGATTGATCCTCTGAGTTTGTAAGGCCTGGCTTTCAAGATCTTGATGTATTGTCTGGTTGTGAAATTTGTTCCCTCTCGTTAGTTGACCGTATTTCTTCCCTTTCAGATACCCCATTTCTGACGCATGAAGCTTTCTTCCGCGACCTGCTGTCCTTACCTATGACTCACACCTGTGGGTTAGAACAGGGAGATAGGTAGATCAAGCATATATATTTTTCGTCCTCTTCCTAGTTTCTATAATGCCGACATCTACTGACATCTTCGTCGATGTACACATTTTAAAGGTTAAATATAAATCTGCTTAATCATTCTAACACAAGGCAATTCTTTCACAGAATAACTTAAAAACGAATGAAGACATCACAATTTTCAGTTGTGAAAAAATACAGTATAGCTACTAACAATGTGGTTTGTGTATTTCAGTCAAAATAATTTATCTCTATGTTGCATATGAGACACCTGGCGAAATACAGCCAAATATGCTAGGAAATAGATTGAGCAATGTATTGTTTATGTCCGCAACACTCATCGACATACATATACACAGACACACAAACAGCTGTCTGTTGTTGGGCGTACAGGCTGGAGAACAGACGTACGGCTGGGCGGACGGACAGACAGACAATCAAACAGACAGATTCAGTGTACTAAACATGAAAAAATCCTTCAGAGCATTTGTCGGTTAAAAACATATTTCATTCCTATCCCACCTACTCCTCTTTCCCATTCCTAACACAACTAACTCCCAGATAGTCGGTTTCATCTCTAACCTTGAGTTAAGGACATAACGGATGTTTGAGATAGACACAGCCGGGTGTGCTTTAATCAAGGGCCTATTCATAGCCCCAGACACTGCTATCGGGTTTAGTCTTTTCCTCTAAACTCCCTGTCATATTTCACTATAGTAAGCGTCCTTTGACTATGATTCTTTTCATAACCGTACCAGCTCTTTGATTAGTACCAGTCGATGAGATACCAAAGATACACTTGATGGCAGAATGTCTTTCGTTCTTAAAATAATTGCTACCATCTTGATTTCTGTGGCCTTTTATATATTGCGGACAAAGAACCCAAGGAAGGCTTATAGACAAATATATAGATGACGTGACCTAATGGCATATGTAGGACAAGTATACCTATTTCCAAACTCTAATGTCCGTGTAAAATTATGGAAAAAGAATTGGATGTTTATGGAAAGGGGAGAGAAGCGACTTTATTGCACTTGATTTAATACCATATGGCTTGGTCTCTCTACTTCCCACCTCCCCCACCCTCTCTCTCTCTCTCTCTCTCTCTCTCTCTCTCTCTCTCTTTATTTATTTCTCGCACTTCCTCTCTCTGAAGAACCGTGTATCCACCCAATGCTAGTTTCTCAGAATTCTCGAAACTTTATAGCTTTTGCTACGACTCCCAGAGATCTCCTAAATATCTTTACTTATTTTACTAGCTTAGTCGATCCTCTTCTACTGTGGGATGTAGAGGGTTGCCAGAGAGAACGCCAAACCTCTCTCAGTAGGGTTTTTTCCCCATTCGTTTCCTCTTTCAGAGACAGTCGGCTGTTGCCTTCTCAGCGAATTTTTGGCCCTCATGAAGGTATGGTTTCCTGATGTTTGGCCTTTCATGCCTGCCGTGGTGGCCGATTCTCTCCCATTCAACATACATTTCTACATATTCGTAACTGTGATTGATCTCTGAGTTTGTAAGGTCTGGCTTTCAAGATCATGATGTATTGTCTGGTTGTGAAATTTGTTCCTTCTAGTTAGTTGACCGTATTTCTTCCCTTTCAGATACTCCATTTCTGAGGGGTGAAGCTTTCTCCCATGACTTGCTATCCTTACCCATGACTCACACCTGTGGGTTAGAACAGGGAGATAGGTAGATCACGTATATATATGTTTCGTCCTCTTCCCAGTTTCACTAATGCCGAGAAACCTTTGGTTTACGGCCTTGACAAGTCTCCCAGGTGCTGCGTATGGAGTAGCCAACTCTTCCCTAATGCTTCGATTCCATTATATTATCACTCGAAGGTATTTGAACTGGCTGAACTGTTCCAATAAATATTGTCTCAACATGATCTGATGTTTCTTCTCCTCTCTTGAAATCACTGTGGCTTAAGTTTTGAAGATGTTGATGGTCGTCACTCTCATCTGGATTTCTACCGTCCAGAGAAGAAAGTTAGAGGTATGCTTCTGATTTAGCAGTCAGCGCCACATTGTCTACAAATGCGAGCTCTTATATACATACTGCTCTCACTATCCAGTACCCTACTGAGTACTTCTTTGCCCGCTACTTACAGAACTAGATAACCTCATCCATCAGAAGAATGAAAAGGTAAGGTGACAAAATATTATTACCCTGCCTAAAATTTCTAGTGCTATTAAATTAATCTGGATTTTGGTTCTGCTGCTGTTGTGCAGTCTCTGCAGCTTTTATAGTTAAGGGTTGTTAGAAAGTTCTTCCAAGCCTTATCAAATGTCATTTCTAGATCAAAGAAACATAGATGAAGTCCACTTTTAAATTCTAAAACTTTTCACTCATCTGTCTGAGTGAAGAGATAAGATGAGTAGTTCTTTTTGCTCTGAAGCCGCATTGGGCCTAATCTAGCTGTGGTTCGGCAAGAAATCTCAGTCTCTGTTCTAGAATTTTAGAGAAACTCTTACCGGTGACGATAAGGAGAGATATGCCATTGTGGTTTTCACATTGTCTGTTGTCACTTTTTCGAAATATAGGAATGGTTTATGGCTTATACAAAGGACTAACATCATGGTACAAGGGTAGTAACCCATAACTACTTTGTTCAACTTTTTACTCAAGAAGAGTTCGAAGAATCTTACCGCAGTGTACAAACTGTGTAGCACCGTCGAGGATCTTGAAACACTATAGGTAGATTTTAAACTATCAATTTTGTTCCCGGGTAGTGCCGTTAGGCTAGTCTTTTCGATCTCCAACTGCCAATGGATTTTTTTAGGCGTGAACAATACATACGGGCGTCCGTTCTTACTACCCAGAGACCAGGGGACATTACTAGAAGTCCACGTGAAAAAATCCGAGCCTTCACCGGGGCCTGAACCCGGGACCTCCAGCACTCGAGGCGAACTTTATGCCTCGAGACCACTCGCCTTTTCTTTTATAGGTATAAGGATGGCAAGCTTCCATCTTATCGGTATAATCTCGCTACATCAGGCTGCCTGCAGAACTATTAAGAGAAATAGCTAACCTGCGATTCATATGTATTTGAACATAATGCCATGCCAACATGTCCTGCGGCAATTCCAAGCATAATCTCCTCAATAGATACTGTCAGTTGTTTCATATTTAGGTTATAATTTCCATGATTGGTTTCCGTCTCTCCAGCGATCTCCGTTACTCCAGGGACCTGACTTTCAACATTATTTAAGTAAAGCAAACAGAAACAATACAAACAATGATAGTAATGTGCAGTCTATTGTTTGTGTCCGCTTTTAGAAATATTTATTGTGCCTTTTCCTATTTCAACAGTGGATATTTATGAGTGCTTTCAAAAAATATGAAGTGTTAATTGTGTTGTTGTTGACAGAAAAAGAGATAAATAGAGAGAGAGAGAGAGAGAGAGAGAGAGAGAGAGAGAGAGAGAGAGAGAGACAGAGAGAGAGAGAGTGTATACATATATGTATATATATATATATATATGTGTGTGTGTGTGTGCGTGTGCGCGTGGGCGTGTGGGCGTGTGTGTAAACGTGTAACATGAACATTACGGATGAATTAAAATCGCGCTCCCCCGTGTGGGTTCCGGGGCCCCATTGTGGGGAAAACAAGAATAGACCCACTGCTTCCCCAAAAGCATGTCGCAAGAGTCGACTTATTGGAAGTCGGAGTGCATCTGCCGGAGAGGCAAGGAACCAACAGTCTGTATTCAAGAGAATGAGATCCGTAAAACTGATGCACACGCAACACTCAGGTTCTGGAGCAGGACTGCAGTTCAGTAGTGGACGAGCTACCAGAACTTTCCGCCAGAGTGTACAGCAGGTGAACGCGAAAAAGAAGAAGAAGAAAATAGCGCATAATATTAAGCACCACGTAATTAAATGTTGCGCAGAACTTATGCTGTAACTTTCACCAATAATTTAAACATTGATTACATTTTCTTCCTTCTTATTAATTCTTGAGGGACTTATTTGTTATGTATTCCTATGCCGTAACCATATCAATGACGTCAGTTCCTCATAACGCTCACAGACATGACCAGTCTGGCTGTTATTACCGTCTGTGTAACAGCGATGCTTAATCAAGGAGGTGAGAGCAGGATTCGCCTAGGATACAATTTTAGGGCTTCTGAGAGAGAGAGCTGGAGAGACAGACAGAGAGACAGCGAGAGGGATATTAAAGAGAGATACACAGATAAAGACACAGAGGAACAGACAGACATGGGTAGGGTTGGGGAAAGGGGGGGGGGGGAGAATTTCGGAAAATCGACCAAAACTGTAACATAACTACAAATCATCCCCGTCACTAGTGTCACTTCACCAGATACAGCCTGAGGATCCAATAATCCACGGTTGGGGTTATTAAATAGAGAAAACAACTTGTGAGTCCATTTTTTTTTCGGGAAGGGGTCGTTATGCGAAACACGTTCCATGCGACAAGTTCAGGGCCGTTAGCTTAATTAAAGCCTGAACCTTTAATCAGTGGTTTGCGGCTTACCACTGGGACGCGGACTGTTCTGGTTATCCGCCAGAAAGTGATGTTAATGATCTAGCGGCACTTTGATTCCGGTACTACACAGCTGCATGGCGAGTGAGATTGCATACGACAATTTTGCGCCAGAAATATAGGCTCGGGTACTAAATATCAGTATTGGGCTGAACTTTCCAGGGAACTGGGATAAAAGAGGACTGAAGCCTTGTTTAACTGGGCATTAATAATAATAATAAATAATAAATGCTAAGCTGTAAAAATATAAAATGTTTAAATAATATTGAATATTTAAACTAATCCTTGGTAAGAGAAAGTCTAACATAGGTAGGGAATCCTCTTACCCATTTAAATATTTTCAAAAAGCAAGGGGTGTAGGATTAGCCCCTTTCCCTCCCCATAGCCCCACCTACTGACAAATTATTTTTGAGAGTTCAGCCTTCCTAAAAAATATCGCCTTGGGAAGGCTCTTGGGATAAGGGTATAGGGCAACATATGATACCATTGCCAAGCGCAGGCACAGAACGATTGTCAATAGCTTTCTTAAAATTAACTCAAAGACTCTACACTACTGTATGAAAACATAAATTGGTAATAAATTAGAAGGAAAAGAGTTGCGTCAAAATTAGACACAGTTTGTCATGGTATTACCACTATGGCGCATAACAGTAGGAAATAATTTGCGCAAACATTAGGCATAATGTGACGCTGTAATACCACTAACATATGTACGTCGAGGAAATGGATCTGCCTCAATATTAGTCATAGATAATTTTTAAATAACTACTAATAAATGCACATCGAAGAAAATATACAATAGAATTACAATAGACACACTTTTACTATTATATTACCATTGATAAAAGACTGCTTTCCAAACGCGAAAGCTCATCCAAATCGATTTGCTGTCAACAGAGATGAGGTCTAGGAGTACGATAACACCCTCAAGGGAAGGTTTGCTAAAAGTGGTACATGTACAGGCCATTTTTTTGGGGTGTTGTTGCTATCTCATAAAAGTGCAACATAACGGACTTTTCACCGTCCCATTTGGTGCATCAGTAAGCGCAGTGGCTAGACGCTTGTCTGTCCACCTGGAGGCCTTGGGAGTGGTCAGTATCAGTGTGAAGGACACTTTTCCACGTCTACAGGTGTATTAGGTATTTAGGGCTAGATATGTATTTTATAGACCAATCGGTACTCGGAGGCTGATGTTCATCACGCTGTCCGCATTTATTTCCTAGGACATAACCTGGTATCAATTTAAAGCTGGGTCTATCTGGGAACCAAAGTCATTTTTAAAAAGTAAAAAAAAAGTGCTGTTCCTTTAGGAGCTGAATCCACGACCTTTGGGACCCTAACGTGATCGCCTTGCCACTACACCACGGTGGCTCCATGTGCTGACGTGAATATTATTTAAATAAGTATGATAGCGATGAGTATGATAAATCGGTGACAGGGTGGCCCATTGGTTTGCTGGTAGACGACTTTGGATTTGGATCTGTATCCCTTGATTGCATCAAGCCCAAGTCCAAGTCCTTTTGAGAAAAAAATGAAAAGCTCGACCACGTTCAGACTGCTGCTAGCTAGCCTAGGCTGCTAACAGTCTTCGCCTATATTTGTGGTCTGGGTTATTTTCGTCACTTTCGTGACTGAATACTAGTGTTTGTGTCATTTCTGGCTTGATGCTTCCATCCGAATCAAACCGCTCGTCCTGTTGTCACTGGAGCATGTCTTCCTTCTTCTTTATTGGTGTTTCCTGTTTGTTCTGTCTCCCTTTGATCTGGCTAGGCGTATCTCGAAGGAGAGCGAGCTTCCATACACAACGTCCTTTCGGCCACCATTTATTGTTTTAAAATTTTGAGTAATTTAATTTTGCCAAAAGTACTGAAAACAGTTTTTGTATTTGAATAGTTCCGAAATGTGAAAATTGTCCGCGTGTGACCATAGTAGTCTTATAGTTGTCTTCCTGTAATATGAACGGGTTAGTCATGTAATGGATATGTGTGTGAGAGTTTATGTGGAGTCTTAAGCGGGTCCAGTCGTCATTTGTTATTATGTGATCGGGTTGTGTTGATAGCTAAGCTCTGGTGTACGTAAATACCATATAACCAGACCATCCAGCTCACGCTTTGAGATCCAAATGTTCGGCGATGAGAATTGCTGTGGCATGTTGGGCAACGAACTCAAGTGCTTTCTGTGGGAATGGGTTGGGGGGTTAAACTCATAGTGCACCCGAAAGAGTTAGGGAAAGGTGAGGGGTAAGGGGGCGGGAGGCCATTCAGTCATTTCTCGTCCTTGCCGTCTTGCTGGATTCTAGCGTGGCATTTTGCCGGGACTATGTGTATCACGTTACCAACCTTTGCTATCATCCCAGTGATGGGGTAGTATTGGTGGTTATGCGCTCTAGTCCTGTCATTATCTAGTCACTTGTTTTCCCTATGTGCTGTCAGTCATATTTTGTTATGAGTCCTGTCGGTCATGTGCATGTTGTATGCATGCTGTGGAGTGGGTTGGTTTTGTGTATGAATCCCCGGAGTATATGGACGCACCCAACTAGGTGTATGCGTACATGCACTCGAGTACTCATACATGCAGACAACACTAAATATTTGCACGTCCTTTCATACTTATCCGTGTATGCATACCTAATTGACATTACGTGCACACGCAAACTCTTTCATATGCGTCTACCAATGCCTGTACTTACATTCATAAATAACGAGTACATCCACACGTAGTGATATTCACTCTTCCATGTCTTATGCGTTTTGTGTCGCTTTCAATTATCAGACATACAGCAACACAGTTTCTGGTTTCTTTGAGTGCACTGTCATTCATACCCTCACAAATATATAAATATACACGCTCATATATATGCATACACACACATGCATACTCATACCCACATATACATGCATACAGTAATACATTTTAAATCCATGTACTCATTCATCTGTACCTTTCGCACAGCTATATTTCCACTGTTCTGTCCATACGTGATTCCTTACCATCCGACTACGTACACTGTGTCTTATGTATCCATCCTATACACAGATGCATTCATACTACACGCACTCATCCTTGTGTATGTATTCATGTTCACATCTATGCACTCATCATACTTACACTACCTCTCTGACTCTAGGGTGTCCGGGGTTACCATCTTATCAGTTCCTTCTGTTGCACTGAGTAAATCCTTAATCTGGTCTTTTTAGTTTTGATTTGTTTTAATAAGGTATTGTTTAACCAGTTTTTGGATGTCTTTATTGCTATCTACCTTTAAACATTTGTTTTCAGTAATTTGTTGTTTGCGTTTTAGAAAATACTCCTCAATAGGTTTTCTCTCCAATTTATATTTAGTGCAGTTTATTGTATAATGCTCTATTGTATTATCTTGAAAGCAGTCCAGACATAGTGGAGATGTAAATTTCTCTGGATGCCACCCTAACCTAGCTCTCCATAGTAGTTTGTTAGCTGGAATTTTCAGTTTGTCCCGTACCTGTGTGTTAAGGCTGGGCTCTTTAAGGTTGTTGTAGGCATCTCTGCCATTATTGCTCCCTTGCCATTGTAGTTTCCACATTTTAATTATATGTCGTTTGGTTATGCTGGTCCTTTCAGTTTTTCCGAGTCCTACATCTACTAAAACATCACATTTTGCTCCTTTTTTGGCTGCTATGTCAGCTTTTTCATTGCCTATTACACCTCTGTGTGCTGGTACACATGCAATGGTGTTCATCAACACTGCAAGAGTCCTTTTCAGAGCTCTTGGTGGCGTGCAATGCTAAGCCATTTTATATGGCGCACATAACCTAGTCACAATTATAACCTAAAGCTCTTCTGGGATGCTGTCTAAACGTGAAGATCTCTCTCTCTCTCTCTCTCTCTCTCTCTCTCTCTCTCTCTCTCTCTCTCTTTCTCTCTCTCTCTCTCTCTCTCTCTCTCTCTCTCTCTCTCTATCTTTTTTTTTTTTTTTTCATAGCATGAAGATGAGTATGATATATTTGCGTGTGACAGAATGCGTGTTGTAGAAATGGGTGTAATAAAACTGAGCGTGACAAAACTTGATGTGACTGAAATAAGTCTGATCAACACGAATTGGGACCACATTTTTGTGATCATAACCTGTACAGTCGAAATGCGTGTACCAGAATTAGGTGTACTGATTTTCTAAGAAAACATCACAACATCCTACATCTTTTATTTGATGTAGGAATGTACAGCCGAACTACAGGGATCATACAAGATGAAAAATAAGAAATCGGATAGTCAAGTAATCGCAGTTTCAGTTGCCTCGCATAAGGGCCACTCCATAGTTGCTCGTTCCCGCGCCAACAAAAAGCACACACAGAATGTCCGGTCCTTTGTTGGAAAAAAATATAAATATATAAAAAGAATGCAGTCTCAGCAAACACACATATTAAACGCATTAAGCAGCCCTCAAAAGTGTTAACGCAGACAGTCTGACACTAGAAAACCAGTTCATCGACAATGACAGCAGCAGTTACATAAGATAAATAGTTGCAACGAGCAGTTAATCACATGAGGCTCTACAAGTCCTGTGGCCATAGGCCGTATGCCGTATTCTGAATCAGACAGTTCACAGCACACACATAATGAAATCAGCAACACACCGTGCCGCGCCACGCACTCAGTAACACGACGACGGAAATATATTATCTCAGTCTAGATATGGAGGAAAACGCAGTGCCTAACTATTGTTGGAAGCAAAAACTTAGCGTAAAAAAAAAATGTTAGGCCGCCTATCGGCTATATTAGGCAGATACAATAATGTAGTAGATAATGAATGAATGAATAAATGAATGAATGAATGAATGAATGAATGAATGAATCAATCAATCAATCAACTGACCTCACTGCACTCGGAATATTCCAACTCGAGCTCCGTCTCCTTCTTTAGTAACCAACGAAGAGTCGGCATGCTAACTGTACCAGTTGCAACCTGATTAAAAGTCCGTCTAAGGAGACAGTGAAAACCATTCAATACTAGAATAAAAGAGACGCTGGAAAATGCTAACCAATAAATACAAATATTGCTATTAAAGTTTATCTAAAAAAAAAAAAACATCAAATGAAACGTCCCTCACCGTCGCATTTGAAAAACTGGACAACAAACAGAAACGGAACAGTCCAGAAATATACGCATGCAGTAAAAGAATCGATTAGCTTTGTCAAAAGTATAAGCCATTATCTGTAGGCATGTGATTCAATTGTTAAATAGAAACATAGTAACTAATTATTGTTATACACTTATTTAGGAGCCCCACACTTTTATTATTGATTTTCAATTTTTTTGTTCTCCTTAATTTTAAAATTAAAAGAGAGGGGTGTGGTTGTTTCATATGGAATGTTGCAATTAAATACTTGCTGCTGCCCCCCCCCCCCCTTTCCCCACTGTATCCCCTCATTACTGGCGTCACGACAAACCCTTGTCTGGTACCATCACCCCTTTACCAGCAGCCCTCCCCCCTCCCTTTCCACTCTGGACATTGTACCTTCCTCACTGTTCCCACAGCCGCCCCCTGGTTACAAAACAATAGGGGTTGTCCTATACACGAGAGCGTCTTATACACAGAAATAAAGGGTTGTTCGATTCCTGGCTGACTTTCCTTCCTTAGTTATTTCCAGAAATACTGAAAAGCAAACCGAATTTAGCCAATGCTGTGGACACTATGACACCTATAGGTAGTACTAGACTAATCGTACGGTTCCATTTACCCACACACATATATGTATATGTAACGTCTATTAAAGAGTATGTAAATAACTTTTCAGCTGCAGGCATTCGTCTCAGAATAATATCCCCTCTGTGTCCAAGCTCTCTTTCGAGTCTGCTTGTCCCATTCTAGTATCCGCTGTCACATAGAACAATAGCTACAACAACATAATGTTCGTGCAGCGTCTGTCTCTATATCTGTCTGTCTCTATATCTGTCTGTCTCTATATCTGTCTGTCTCTATATCTGTCTGTCTCGATATCTGTCTGTCTCTATATCTGTCTGTCTCGATATCTGTCTGTCTCGATATCTGTCTGTCTCGATATCTGTCTGTCTTTATATCTGTCTGTCTCTATATCTGTCTGTCTCGATATCTGTCTGTCTCGATATCTGTCTGTCTCGATATCTGTCTGTCTCGATATCTGTCTGTCTCTATATCTGTCTGTCTCTATATCTGTCTGTCTCTATATCTGTCTGTCTCGATATCTGTCTGTCTCTATATCTGTCTGTCTCGATATCTGTCTGTCTCGATATCTGTCTGTCTCGATATCTGTCTGTCTTTATATCTGTCTGTCTCTATATCTGTCTGTCTCTATATCTGTCTGTCTCTATATCTGTCTGTCTCTATATCTGTCTGGTCATTTATCTCTCGCTCTCTGTCTCTATATCTGTCTGTCTCTATATCTGTCTGTCTCGATATCTGTCTGTCTCGATATCTGTCTGTCTCTATATCTGTCTGTCTCTATATCTGTCTGTCTCTATATCTGTCTGTCTCTATATCTGTCTGGTCATTTATCTCTCGCTCTCTGTCTCTATATCTGTCTGTCTCTATATCTGTCTGTCTCGATATCTGTCTGTCTCGATATCTGTCTGTCTCTATATCTGTCTGTCTCTATATCTGTCTGTCTCTATATCTGTCTGTCTCTATATCTGTCTGGTCATTTATCTCTCGCTCTCTGTCTTTATATCTGTCTGTCTCTATATCTGTCTGTCTCGATATCTGTCTGTCTCTATATCTGTCTGTCTCTATATCTGTCTGTCTCTATATCTGTCTGTCTCTATATCTGTCTGGTCATTTATCTCTCGCTCTCTGTCTCTATATCTGTCTGGTCATTTATCTCTCGCTCTCTGTCTCTATATCTGTCTGGTCATTTATCTCTCGCTCTCTGTCTCTCTGTCTCTCTGTCTCTCTCTCTCTCTCTCTCTCTCTCTCTCTCTCTCTGTGATGTATGAATGAAATGATGAATGAAAGGAGTGAGACTAGAAGGGCAGTGTTAGATGGGCTTACGTGTCAAATTCTTATTAACCCTTTGAAAAAAAAAGTTTGTTCGTCCGTTCGTTCTCCCTCTTTCTCCTTTCTCTCTCTCTATACCTCTCTCTCTCTCTCTCTCTCTCTCTCTCTCTCTCTCTCTCTCTCTCTCTCTCTCTCTCTCTCTCTCTCTGCTGACATTAAGTTGAAGCAAATTATAAAAAAAAAAATTTCATCTTCTGAAATGCAACTTTTGCTTTGTCTATCCTGCCCCTTATCTTTGACTCGGTGTTATCCGTAGGAAAAATTATTAAAAAAAAACAGAGGATTTGAACTGAAGACCAAGACGCCGTTAGGGGAATAATGAAACAACTGAGATACTATTTGTAATCGATCATACAGAGCTTGGACCATAGCCCGTTGGCTCAATTCCATGAGGTGTCCATGTGCGCGCTCCTTAAATGTTGTGCTGTTCTGTCTAAGGCAGTGGACTGCTGTCTTTCCCAGGTCGCGGCGCTCCGCTTGAGTGTATCGCAAGATCCCCAAGCCGCTACCCTAGCATCCTCATTTTAACATAACACAAGGTGATTAAAATGTTAGTTGCATATCCTTTACAGGACGTTGCAGAACCAACCATAACAGCCCCTGGCTGTTGTGTGGTTTTTCTAGGCAATTTACATCCAGTAGTTTGCCATTGCTTTCTGGACAGTCGGCTTTCTTGATACCACTGTCGAAACCAACGCAAGGCGCATTGCCCGCAGCTGGGATCGAACCTTGCACCCCGGCATTACGAAACGAAGCGTTCGCATCGACTTAGAAACAGAGCCGACATGTGATTAAAAAGAGAAGACAAAAGAGCTCGCAACAAAGGAAACATAGTGGAGAAACGTTTTAGTCATAATGTGTTCTTATCTATAATTAATTGATAACTCCCCTTGAAACAGCCTCACGTTTTTCTCCCCCCCCCCCCCCCCCCCACCCAACCCTTTTTTTAAAGGCTGGGGACTACTGAGGTAAGAGAGTTTATTTATCTGACGATGGCAGAAGTATCATATTTCTGACACGAAAGCAATGCTCGAAATCTGGTAAGAGTGTATATTATGTGGCCACTCTGTAATTAAGCATACACTAATTAAGTCATGCGCATAAGTATGCTGATTATCTTCTCCTTCTCATTGCCATCCTTCCTCGTGCACCTACTTCCTCTTCTCCTAATCCCCTGCCCCTTCCTCCTCTTTTTCTTCATCATCATTACGATCATCATCATCATCATCATCATCATCATCATTATCATATTCTTTTTCTTCTTCTTCTTCTTTACTTCCTCTTTTATCGCTTCAAGTGTCGAGGAAGATACAAGATTATGGTTCTTGCACTCTCAACCACCTCAGCCATGTAAACTCAATACTTATGTAGTTTCTCTGATGTTAGCTGTTCGTCTTAGTCTTCGCTCTATGGCCCTTTTCTCTACTGGTAAATGCCTTGTATAGTTTTGCATCAAATGACACACGCTCTAAGTAGACAAAACATTACATTTACCGTCTATCTGTGAAATAAGTTATTGGCTATATACTGACTAACGATATCCTTACTGGTTTTTACCTCTTCTTGTCTCTATCAGCCTTTCTCAAAAATATCATTTTCTTGGTTATTAATTGTTAAGGTATAATTAAGGAGTATATATATTTAGCTTCTTAGTTTTTAGTTAAATAATAAAATAACGTTTCTGTATACTAAAACAGCTGTGACAATATCACACACACACACACACACACACACACACACACACACACACACACACACACGTGTGCACGCACGCACGCACACACACACACACACACACACACTGCTCGACCTGAGGTCCTACTTATACAGATCGCCCTGTCTTTTTCTTCTTCTCATTATTTAGCTCCTTATAGGACTTTTAATCAGGTTGCAACTGGTTTTATTAGCATATTGACTCTTTGCTGGTTACTAAAGAAAGTGACGGAGCCCGTGTGGAAATGTCTCGAGTGTCATTCATTCATTCATTCCCCCTGAACTCTAACGGTAATCTCGAAAACTGACTCATTGCTTCCATTTAAAGATTGTATTTCATCATCATCATCATCATCATCATCATCATCATCATCATCATCATCATCATCATCATCACCATCATCATCATCATTATTGTGACAAACCAACGGAATATTTCAGTCCGGCAAGAGTTAATTGCATCTTGTGGTTAAAAATTCTGCGCACTTAAAATAAACATAGTTGAATATAGATGCGAGAAGAGTAGAAAATGTACGAAGGCGCACATAACTTATGACGTTTTCTGACTGTTACTAGGAGAAAACCTTAGAGCTAGTCATTCGTCACTACACCAAGCGACAGCCCCAGTCATTCCATCGGCCTACCACCAAAAGAAATAATATTAACAAAAATCATACGAATTCAGGTGAGATTTATAATGGTAGGGAGTAGCTGAGATCCCCTGTAAGCTTTAGCTGTATCCCGAAATATTTTATCGAGATCCTACCAATCTATATTCTACCATTGTACAAATATTCCGTGACTTCATCAACCTTGATACTTGTCCGTTGGACAATTTACTAGTCCCTACATATTATAACGTTCTTTAGGTTACGATTCACAGTTAGGACTATACAATAGCGAACCCTCCTTTCCTCTGTCATCTTTTCGGAAAATATTCATTTGGTTTCCTTGCGTAAAGATCTTACAGTATAAACCATCACCTGCGCCACGTGGTATCATCAGTTGGGTATACATTACATTGCTTATGTTTATTATATTATGCAACACACAATTTGAGTAAAAGTCGCCAGCTGTGTGGGCATATAGGGTTGGCCTAGGTTTTATAGACCAAGTGGTACCTGGGCGTTGATGTGGTCAAACATCACACCTGCCGCCTTTACTCCCCATGACTATAGCTGGTGTCCATTCAAGGCGAAGTCGACCTGGGTCTGTTAGGACTTGAACTAATGACTGTCCAATCCACAGGCGAGCGTGTGTCCACTTAATTATGTCAAGTTGTATATGATCGTGTAATAATTTGGATATGTATAAAACAATATATTATAACAGGGTGGAGAGATTGATTATTGATATTGCTTGTGGAGAAAGACAAAGTATGAACCTTGCTCTTTCCCTTACTAATCTGAAAACACCACAAACACCGCAACACTTCCACCTGCCCCAGATGTGTCGACATAATCCTCAACACAAGGTGGATTGATGTATTTTCTCAGGTTCCCGGTAACCCTATGGAAGGAAATTCCGAAATGAACTGAAGACGTATGCAGATAGCCAATCATTACATTTGTTGCCGCCAGTATATTGTCCATACCACAGAACGCCGTATTCAGCTTGAACGATCTTTGAGATGAGTGACGTTAGATACATTGAAATGGTTTTTTCATGTGGAATGATGAGTTAATTTCCTTTTGAGTTGAATAATTTGTTTTGATTCCTAGTCAGTATTTTATCAATACAATTGTTGATTTAGAAAACTCAAACATCGAAGTTATATTGTTTAGTATCAAATTTAATTCCTTGTGTAGACGAAGTATTGTACATTGTGATTTATTTGAGTTCTTCTTCTTCTTCTTCTTGTTCACCGGCTGTGAATTCCGGCGGTAAGTCGCGGTTGTTCGTCCAAAATGGACTTTTGGCTTTTACCTTGACCTGAGTTTTGCGTCAAGGTAAAAGCCAAAAGTCCATGCAAAGGTTGAACTTTGGTTTTCTGAATTTAGTTAGTAGAATAATTACGTATTTCATTATATTCCGGGGATTCACCCTATTGGTTTGATTTTCTGTATTTTCCTTCCTTTCTTTATGAACTCAGGGATCCATAGAATTCCCCTAGACTTTCTTAATTCGAGCCCTGTAAAATATTTAGCAAGGACTATAGGGGATCTCCAGGCGACGATAAATTCCGACAAACTAGTTTACCACAATTATCATCATTTATATTTATACTCAGAGCAGTGTGTTTATGCACATTTGTAGAACATTTCAATTAAAGATTGTATTTCATCATCATCATCATCAACATCATCATCATTATCATCATCATCATTATCATCATCATCATTATCATCATTATCATCATCATCATCATCATCATCATCATGTGCCCTGCCAACTGGCGTAAGCACTCATGCGTCTCCACAGATCACGATCTCTGGTTGCCTGGAACAGCTCTCTTGATGATATGCCTCTATGCGATCGTTTTAGCCCATCCAGCATCATCTCCTGGTCTACCTCTACCCCTTTTTTCACTTATCTTTTCAGTTGTCACATTGTTCTCCAATTTCTCTCTTCTCGTTATGTGTCCAAAGAACCGTGTTTGTGTCTTTCTTTTTGTTGTGTATAGAGATCTACTTTCATTATCTTCTTTCAAACAATTGTTGTAAATTACTCTGGCTGTCCAAGGTTTTCGTAACATTCGTCTCAGAAACCACATCTCTGTTGCTTCTAAATTCTTCCTAATTTGTTCACTGACATTCCAAGATTCGCTGCCATACAGCAATACAGGTTCTATGTAACATTTTAGCACCCTCCTTCTGACATTAAATGGGAGCGATTTATTGCATATTTTCAATTTTTTTAAATGCAGCTTTCGCTTGACCTATTCTGCTTTTTATTCTGTCGCACATTTTCCATCTCATGATATGATTGTTCCCAGATATTTGAATTTATTGACTTGGTTAAGTATTTTTCCTTAATTTGAGATACCACAAAGTGGAGTTATCTCCTTCTTTGATATAACCATTACTTCCGTTTTCAATGAAAGTCCTTTTTTTTAAGTACTTTTCTTTACTTTACTTTACTTTTTCCTTCCACGTATGCCGCTAAGCGTTGTGGGGAGATGCAAGTTCCTGTCGTAAGCAAGGCGGGCAGCATCTGATGTTCTGAGGCCATGCTTTTGGCAGGTTTCGGAGACCCCGTCAATCCACCGTTTCCTTGGTCTTCCTCTTGCCTTATATCCTGAGCTTCTTTGGTTGAAAATTTGCGATGTTATTTGATCATTATTCATCCTGGTTAGATGTCCAAACCATTTCATTCTTTGATGTTCTATGTAGTCTAAACATGGTGTAGTTTTGACAGTGTTTCTAATGTCTATATTCTTTATCCTGTCTAGTCTAGTCTTATTCGCTGCTTTTCTTAGACATTTCATTTCACAGGCTTCTATTTTTCTTTCGTGGGTCTTGTTGATTGTCCATGTCTGGCACTGGTAGCAGAGTGTTGGAATGAAGATGGTGTTTATCAATTGTCTTTTGGTCTTCATGGTTATATCTGGATGTTTAAGCAGAGGTGATAGTTGGTATGTGACAGCATTTGCTTTCTGTATTCTTGTTTCTATCTCTCTGTCCATTCTTCCATCCTCTGTAAATATACTGCCCAAGTATTTGAACTAAGTACTTTTCACCCCCACAATATCCAGCAGGTGTTGTAAATCAGTTCCATTCATAGCTACCAAAACTGTGTCGCCTGCATAGCGAAAATTGTTTATATTGTATCCTCCAAAATCATACTTCTGCATTCTCTTTAATGTCCCTCAGTTTTTTTTTTTTTTTTTCACTATTTAGAGAGAAAAGGTCTGGGAATACGACACATCCCTGTCTTACTCCTCGTTTTATCTGTTCAAAAGTACCCAATCTGTTTTCCACTTTAATTGCTGCTACTTGGATCCAGTAAATGTTTTTAATTATTCTGAGATCATTGCCGTCTACACTGATGTCTTCTAACATTTTTACATCTCCTCATATTTAACTTTGTCAAATGTTTTTGGTATAATATATTAAGCACACATATAAGTCCTTTTGTATGTCTATTGATCTTTCTATCAGTGTACATATTATGTATTTTACATTACTTGTCCTTGTACCTTCCATAAATCCATACTGCTCTTCACTCATTTTCATTCTTACTTTTCATTTTGTTCTTCTCATTATAATTCTGATTAGTTATTTGGTGACATGATTTATAAATGTAATTATACAAAATTCTTCACACCCAAATGCTCCTGGTCTTTTGGGTAACGCAATAAATACAGATTGCATCATATCACTTGGAAATTACCCAGTGTTAAAAATGTCATTCATCACTTTAATTAAAATGTATACCCCAAATTTCCCCAGTACTTCTGATCCTTCTACTAAAATTTCATCTGACCCAGTGACCCAGTTGACTTTCCTTTCTTCATATGTTTATTAGCATAGCTAACTTCATCCTTTAGTATATATGGACCTCTAAATTTCTTTATTCTGGCAATTCTGCTCTTTTTCCAACGACTGTATGATTGCATTTAAAATTTGAATATTTATTCTAGAGAAAATAATAGTTTTCCTAGTGACCCAGACCAACTAACGTTTCTTTCTTATCCATCCCCCCTTTCCCCCTCCTTTTCAGATTTTAGGAATTGTGTATAGCATTTTTATGTTTTGATTTATTTCATCATGTTTTAGGTCTTGAATTATAAAGTCCTTAAAGACAGTCCCACAGTCTGACGCAATTTTGTTGTTGTTGTTGTTTTAAAGCCGCATCCTAGCTGTTGCCGGGTGCCCTTATATAACCGAACCTAAGGGTTGAAAGGGGTTTCTGCGACCTGCCCCCGGATGATCCTCATCGGAATGGTTGCACTTTGTGTAACCAGATGTTAATTGCTCTGTGTGATGTCCTCGTGGGGTTGAACGTCAGTCAGTTTATAAAGTCATCTTCAAACAGGAAGGAACTAAATGCTTTTGCTTTTCCTTGAATCCGCCATTATCTCATGCTTTTCTTTCACCCAGCTGTTAGTTTATGTTTCTATTTACAGCGGCAAAGTAACGATTGAGATATCCTGCCTTTCTCTGATCCCCTGTAACTGCCTTCCGCCTAGTATTTACTCTGGCTTATCCTGCAACTTTCGTCCGAATGATTATTAACATTTAAAAAAAAAAAGTAAAGATCCCTTTTCACGCCTAAAATTTCCCAACTGTGTGTTGTCGTGAAACATTTGTAAAACTGTCATGGGTTTCCAAGTGGATCCAGTTTAAACAGAGTTCAGTTGGACTCCAATCTTCGTCATTTATCCGTTCCTGAGAGGAGGACGAATACTCAAAAAGACGAATATCAAACGGGTTTTCCCTATTGGAATTAACCAAAAATGGTTAAATACGTTCCTAGCCCTGAATTTTGTCTGTGTATTCTTTGAAAAAGTTTCACTCGAAAATCGATCTCGGAAATCATTGCAAATACATTTCAATTACATTTACATTTGTAAATTTACGACGGTACTTATTGTTGCTTTATCATTTTTACAGAGCTTTATTCATCCAGATTATCTAAATATACAGCACTTTGATAGAAATATGATTTATGGATAAAAAACAAAAGGCTATTGTTTGCAAGGGAATCACTTTTCACTATGACATCAGGTAATGTAACTTCTGATAATTGGTATTCTGATGATTCATCATTATTTTCTGACGGTGCACAAGCACTCCTTTTGCTAAGGAGATTATCCAATGTTGTTTGTTTTGTTCTCCTTTTTTGTTTAAATGTTCCAAAAATATCAAAATACATTGTCACCAAATTAATTATGACGTCGATTAACTATAGCTATGCGTGCCATTTATCGATGAAAACCTTCAATTTTTGACCCAGATATCAGCAATTAGTTAATTTTAGCACTTGGGACCGGAACATCCTCTACTTTTTGCTCGTTTAATCACGGAAGTTGAACGAATACTGACTTGTCGGGAGAGCATTAAACACAAATTTCAACCAAAAACCGGACATTTTTAAAAGAGACGAATATTGGCAGGGAAAAAAATTGGAGTTCCACTGTGTTTGGAAATGTTATGGGAACATAGTTGCAGGCCTTGCGTTGGTTTTGATGGTGATATCGAGAAGGTGACAGTCAAGGAAACAATGGCAAACTACTCGATGTCAATTTGTCTAGAAGAACCAGAATAGCTAAAAACGCTGGGGTAGGTTCTGCAATGTCCTGTAAAGGATACACAACTAGAATAGCTAGCATTGCATATGGAAACATATTATCATATTTACGCCCTCTGTGTTGTGATTAGTCAATGCAGTGAGTATTTCGACTGAATTAATTACGAATTGTTGGCTCTGTGGCTAAGTCGATGTAAACGCTTCGTAATGCCGGGATGCCGGGTTCGATCTCAGCTGCGGGCCATGCGCCTTGTGTTGGTTTCAACAGTGGTATCAAGAAAGCCGACCGTCCAGGAGCAATGGCAAACACTGGACGTAAATTTGCCTAGAAAAACCACACAACAGCCAGAGGCTGTTGGGATTGGTTCTGCAACGTTCTGTAAAGCATACGCAACTAACCTCATTACGAATTGTTTTGTAAAATACAAAGCGAACAGAAGAGCCCATTCTAAAGTTCTCTTCCTCCCCTGACGCCGCTAGGAATTCCAGGAGCAGAGAAAAGAAGAAGAAAAAAGAGTTTCGAAAAAAAAGCTGTCGTTTTTTTTTTTTTTTTAGCTGTTTAACATTGAAAATCTAGCAGAATTAGATTTAAATAACACAATTATTCATGATCTCTTGTAGACATCAGCTTCTTTTTTAGCATCTCCTTTCCCTCTTTTCCTTTTACTCTATCTTTACTCAGTGCGTATATTATAATATTTTTTTTTCACACTCTATCCATATAAGTGTTTGCGGTATGTATTTCTTCCTTCGCGTGATGTGTATTTCTTTCTTCGTATATCCTCACTTCCTGTGTATGTTTTGTTTGTTCCCTCTCCTTCTTACTTCACCATCACACTGAAGTACTTCCCCCATTCTAAATTCCTATTAGACTGGCAATCTTTGATGTTAATATTCCTCTGTTGGCATCTTTGAAGAGCCTATCGTGCGTCATAGACTTGTTAGCTGAGTATTCTTCTGGGAAAAGACATTTTCCAATTAGGGGAGAACCCTTTATCCTGCCCTCTGGCTGTAAAATCGCGGTACATGGGGTGGTATGAATTACCAAATCATGAACATAAAATGTGATACAATTTTTAAAAAGTAAGGAGATTAGAAAACTGTCTGGACACAAACCTTTATCGACTAAATAAGACAAAAAAAAAGGTGACATATTGGGCACACTTTATGACCAAATGAGCAAAGAATAAAAAAAGAATAAAAAAGCACTAAATGGGAAACAAAAGGTCTGAGAAAAAGAGGACATCAAAGGCAAACAATATAATGAGAACATTATAAGGAAAAGCTAAAAACGTTGGGCTGAACTCGAAGTCATAAATCGAGAGAACTGCACGCTACAGAGTGAAGTGGAGAAATATAATGCGAGCCTCATGCGACGTCTAACGGCACAGGAAGGAGGACGACGTTGCTGGTTATGAAATACTATAGACGAAGAGGTGAAAGCGTACTTAGCATTAGTGAACTGCGATGAGTTGTAAGAGTAGTAATTGTTTCCACGTAGCCACTTTCAGTGTGTAGGTTTGTCAGCATATGTGGTAAAAAATATGTGGTACTAAATGGTAAAAATAAAGGTAAATTGTAGGTAGGTAAACTAAGTAAACTCTTTTTACGAAGATAACTGGTTGCCCAATTCAGAAAGAAACAATCTACATTCTTTGGTCACGTCACGAAAAACTGGAGTACATCGTGACGGTGAGAAAGCTGGAGCAGGAAACAGGCAGAGGGAGACCGAGAGAGAAGATGCTGGACAGTCTGACATCATGGCATGGCAGATCTGTCAGAAATGGCTGAAAGTACACGAGGTAGAAGGTTGTGGATAGGTATGGCTACCAATGCCACAGGGTATGGGCTATTGGAAGAAGGAACTAATTACAGTAAGTGGGAGCTGCGGGAGAGTAGTGAATAGAAGCCCAAATGTTGGTCGGGGGTCATGGGATCGAGTCTGCATCGAATCTCATTTGTCCCACCCCCCCCCCCCCCCACCTCGGTTCTCGGGCAAACCCCTGCCTAAAATTGGTTCCAGGTTATGTCCTAGGGAGTAAAGATTGTCGGTTCGATGTTGACCAGATCATCAACCATTTCGCTAGGTCGTTGGTTAAAGACGACAAGCAATGAATGTTCAGACCAGGCGGGGAGCGAAGATAAGGCCAACCATGCAAACAGTGGACAGAGGGAACAACAGTCCCCGGGAATCCCCATTCACGAAGCGCACAGACGGGCACTTTCCGATAAATTATATTTCATTTCGACACAGCAAAGTGCCAGAGGATCAAGATGACATTAGATCATTTGGTAAAATAATGTTGTCCATGTTCAACCCCGTCGTGATGCTCGTCACATCACCCATCTTGTGTCAATTGGTCTATAAAATATAAGTCTAGCCCTATATGCCTAAAGGCGTGGAAAAGGGTCCTTAACGTTTTTTTTAACTCATCATGTTCAACCAGCTTAAATAAGCTTTTGTTATAATTGTGATCTTCATCTGGTTAACCTTTCTCATTACGGCGCTGCTTTAATTTTTTTTTTTTAATGTAAATTTCTGTTAAATAACTTTGTTTTTTTTTTTTTACCTAGAAATGGCATTTCTTAATTTAAAATCGAAGCTTCCTGTCCACATCCATTACGCCTTTCTGTTGAAGGTCATTTAGTGTGATTTGATTTCGTTCTCATCAAAGACTGGTCCCTATCGCGACACATTTGGCTGGATACTCTCACTGACCGGTCGCGCCTGCCGCAACACTCTTGTCGTCTTATTTTAGTAGTTACTCTGTTAATCGACCGATTATCCTCATGGCACATGTCCATAAGCGCTCGGATCCCATCGTTCATATGTCTGTCCGGCTGGCTAGCTTAGTTGGTTAAACCTGACTTCGCGGCCACCGGGTGAAGAACTGGGTTCACGTCCGGGGTTTCACAGATTTACGGTATCTATTGTGGAATCAAGACCGAAGGGTTGCGATATCTATAGTACTGAGCCAAAGGGTTAACAGCTCATGGTTTCTGGATATTTTAAAAAAAAAAAAAACGTGTGTCACTCAGGGTGTGGCGACTGATAACACCAGTTCTGTGTTGGTTTAGTTTCCTTCTTTGGCTACTTGTACACTGTTCATATCTGGAGATACCTCTTTTGACCTGACACTCTTGACGTAATTTTATTATTGCCGATTCACCATCGTCTCCTTAATCATCTACTCATCCTGCCTCTTTGAGAGTATCGATAAAATCAGCTCAGTCCATTGCTTTTCTTGTACCTACCATGGCCTTACCAAGCTAATCCGCTCGTTTTTTATTTACTCTTACTCCAGAATTCCCTGGCCAAAAAAATGAACGTTATTTTTCTTAGAAAAAAAAGTCACCAGATACACCAACCCTTGCCTTTAAACCCACCACGTCTCGGTCACCTTAAGCATGCGCATGGAATGACTTAGAAAGCAGGCACGGGAAAACGTATATGTCTCTAGCCATATCGTTGCTTTTGACACCGCCATCACATCCATAGTCAGATTACTTGTAGCTAACTCTATCTTCTCGTACAGTTCTTCATTGAACCAGAACCGCAAAAGCCCATGAGCTTTGTGCAGGTCCAACGACGGATCAGTAGATGTAAAACACCGCACATCGCTCAGCAGAATTCTCCAAAATGAACTTGAACTTCTCTCTCCACCATCAGCGGCTTTTGTTGTCTGCAGTTTTGTACAGACTAAAAAGGATACAGGCTACTCTGATGGCACTCGTACCTATTCCTCACCAGATACGATATTATAAATGGAACAAACAGGTTGAATAATGTCCCCAGCTATCAACATTTCTCTCGCTTCAACCGGCTACCCTTTTTTCTGCAAATCTCACGGGGTAGTGGATGATGTGTATCGGCGGCATCACTCAGATACGGCATGAGCGCAGCAGATCTATTCCCACATCTGTGTTAGAAACATCAAGGAGATACAGCATCTCTACTGTGAATCAGAAACGCCAAAGCGTACTCAATTACTTCTCTTCCGTGCTGACGTTTACACATCAGTACCGACTGGTTTATAAAAATATGAGTCTTCTATGAGCCTAGCATAAGCCTGATACGGTAATGGTGTATAAAAGGTTCCTTTACTAAGCTAATTGGGTAAGAAAATAAGTACGATTGTTTAGTTAGGTAAGTTGACATGTAAAAAGGTTGACACGTGATCACACTGGAAAATTTTAAAAAAGGCGGAAGGGGGGGGGGGTGTATAGGTAGATGCATATAAAGTAAAAAAGTAGACGTGATTACTAATAAACTACAAACATTCATTGTCTGGTACATGTTAAGAATAGAGGGAATTAAATAGTGTGAAAGAATAATGTGTGGTCTTCGA
>CAJHNH020003347.1:82500-165000 GCA_905116865.2 Candidula unifasciata
ATATTATCTGACCCAATAGACAGAGAGTTAATGAAATGTCATAGTTTGCGGATATTTTCTGCTTTATCAGTTTCCTCAAGCTTCTGACTTATCATCATCCTCATCATCAGGTGCCTTGCCGACTGTCGTGGGCGATCATGCCTCTCCATAATCTGCGATCTCCTGCAGCATATATCAATTCGTGTGCCGACACACCTCCATGCCATGCAACAAGACTGTCAAGCATCTTCTCTCGTTGTCTTCCTCTATCCCTCCTTCCACAGATCTTTCCAGTGGTCACAACATGTTCTATTTTCCCTCTTCTCATAACATGACTGAAAAATGATGACTGTTTAATTCTGATGTCAGTGATAAGTTGTCTTCGGGCTCCCGGGTCTTTCAAAACCTCTTGGTTGCTCTTTTTTGGCTGTCCAAGGTATTCTAAGCATTCTTCTGTAAAACCACATCTCTGAGGCCTCCATAAATTGTCTGGCTTGCCTACCGATTGTCCAGGATTCACAGCCACATGTTAAAACTGGTTGTATGTAGCATGCAAGAATTCTTTTTCTAACACTCAATGACAAGGATATATTGCACAATATGTTTTTCATTTTATAAAATGCAGTTTTTGAATGTCCTATTCTGTTTCTTATCTCGTTTCTTATCTCAGTTATGCATCTTCCATCTGGTGTTATCCATGTGCCCAGATATTTAAATTTCTGTACTTGTCCTAAAATAACAGCATCTACTTTTACTACACACTTAGGAATAATTCGTTTCTTTGATACCGTCATTACTTCTGTCTTCCCATTATTCAAACTGAGGCCCATTCTTCCACTTTTTAACACCACAATGTCTATCATTTCCTGTAGTTCTTTCTGACTTGTTGCTATCAAGACTGTGTCATCAGCATAACGTAAATTGTTTATACTGTACCCACCAACCACAATTCCGGGCATATCAATTAAAGATCTCTTTATATATTCACTGTATATTGAAAACAAATCAGGTGACAGTACACATCCTTGTCGTACGCCCCTCTTTATGCTTTGAAATGTACCTAAACAGTTGTTAATTCTTATAGCTGCTGTTTGCTGCCAATACATATTCTTTATTATTCGTAGATCTTTCCCATCAATGTTTAATTTTTCTAACAGTCTGATAACTTCTTCATGCTTCACACAGTCAAATGCTTTTGTATAGTCTATGCAGTATATGTACAAATCAGTCTTTACTTCTTTTTGACAATGTCCTTAGGATGAAATGGCATTGTTTGTACTTTTTCCTTCTACAAATCCACATTGTTCATCGCTGATTTCTGGTTTAATTTTGTTTCTTATTCTTCTCATAATTAATTTCAGTAAAATCTTAGTCATGTGACTCATAAGACTTATTGTGCGATGGTCTTCGCATTTTATAGTGCCTGGTTTCTTTGGCAGAGCTATAAATGGATTTTAAAAAGTCATTTGAAATATACCCACTATTATAAATATCATTTAAAAGTTTAGCTATTATTTCAGTTCCAAAATCTCACAGTGCTTCGATTTCTTCCAGTGAGATGTCTGGCGCGGGTGTTTTTCCTTTCATCATATAATGTATTGCATCCTCAACTTCTACAGTCATTATTGGTGGACCATCAATGTTGGTCTGCAGTTCTACATCTGGTCAATTATCATCATACAATTCTCCTATATACTCTGTCCATTTGTTAATTATATTACTATGTCCCATTAATAAGTCACCAACTTTTGATTTCAAACATCCAGTGCTGTTACGTGTCATCTTTCCAGTTAACATATTTATCTGTTGGTACATGGAATGTGAGTTTTTCCTGTAATTTTCTCCAATCTCTGTACACATTTGATTCAGCCAGGCTTCTCTAGCCACTTTGCATTTGTTCACTATTTCTTTTTGTATTCTAGAGTATTCTTCTTTATCATTCTTTTTCTTCCTTCTTACATCCATCAACTGCAGAATTTCTGTTGACATCCATTTCTCTTTTGCAACTCTATGGATTGGTGGAATTGTCTCTTTAAATGTCTGCTGAATTGACTCACGCAACATATCCCACTGTTCATCAATAGTCTGTATAATTTCCCTTGCATTATACCGGTTTTATACAGTGACATTGCACTGGTCCCTAATTTCTTTATCCGTTCTAAGAATTCCTAAAATTAACTTGATGTTCTGTAGTGTTTTTCTAATGTTCTTTAGTTTTATTCTAATTTTTCTTACAACTGGAACATGGTCACTAAAACAGTCTGCTCCAGGTCTAGTTTTTGCTCCAACTAAGCTGCTCCGGAATCTTCTTGAAATCAAAATATAATCAATCTGATTGCGGACATTATCACTAGGACTTTTCTTCAATGATGGTGTTTAAACCGGGTATTACCTATTATCATGCTACGCGACTCAGCCCGTGCTATTAATCTGTCACCTCTCACATTCTTTTCGCCTAGGCCATAGCCACCCGTTATTCCGTACACTTTTTCACTTCCTATTTTCGCGTTGAAATCTCCAAGTACCATTAAAACTTCACAATTTTTGCATTGATCAACAGCGATGTCTAACTCGTCATAAAATGCGTCAATATCTTCCTCTGAACTATTTGCTGTTGGGGCATAAGTCTGTACTAAGCTGATGTCAAACGGTCTGCCGCGAAGTTTTACTAATAGTAGTCTATCTGATACTGTCCAAAATCCTTTCACAGTTTTTGAGTTCGTTGGATCCAAAATAATACCAACTGACTTATACGATCTAAGAAAAAGTCATTGTGTAGTGTGAAAACCCAATTATTTTCTGTGTCAATACAGATCGTCACCTCTTAGTTACGTAAAACAGGAACGTTGAACACCACTGTAATATTACTTGACGAAATCCATTCCGAAAACCTAACACCTCCCATCACATTCCAATTTTTTCTGCTGCTGACCCATCCACCAAGCACAAGGTACAGCTTGCAAAAGCTTTTGCTGTTTTGTAGTGTCCGATGACAAAGTGCAGGCCAGAATCACATACTGTTGGTGTATAACCCAAACAGTGACGCTGGAACGTGAGAGCTTATGTACCTTGAAGCAACCTTCCTCCCCTAGCCCAACCCTCCCAAATAAAATTACATTAGGTAAGGTCCCTCCCCCCCCCCACTCCACACCTCACCACTCCACGCCTCCCCACTCCACGCCTCACCTACCCGGAATACCCTCTAATGTATTTTCTGTCGATGCCCCAGATCACATAGACTCAGTGTTGAGATGACAGCCAAAATAATAACACGAACTCGCAACAGCTCACTCGTAGCCTGGCGTCCAAGATAAGAAACTTTCATGGTAAGAGATGATTTCATCTTGCAATTTATGCCAGTGATGATAAACGCAAAACTTTCACATAAACAGAGGCTCACTGCAGTGGAGGTTTGGTTATGACTTGATTAGGGAGGCAGATAAGAACTGCCTGGTGTTGTATTATTTTCTTCTCGCTGGTAGTAATCTTGCATTAAGCTACGTAGTAGGAGTCGCCTTTGTGTAGCGGTTAGACGCTCGCCTGCGGATCGGAAGGTCGTGGGTTCGGGTCCTGCCAGAACCGTGCTTTCTTCAAAAATGGCCTTGGCTCCCAGATCGACCTAGCTATGAGTGGGTACCAGGTACAGTTATAGGAAGTAAAGGCGGCCGGCAAGATGTTGACCACATCACCCACCAATGTAAAATATAACATGAAGTGGGCACTAGGAAACGATTTGGGAAGTAAAGACAGGTCATTAATGTCGAGAGGATCGAGCTCTCTGCGTCCGGTTATATCCCATATGGTTCTATCTTTCTGCATAGACCGGCTAGCGGCCTGCCGAGAACCTATTATAAAGCACGAGTGATGCGATCAAAAGAGACAGACCCAAACACTTTCTGACCGGCGACGAAGTCGTCTACCGGTACCGGCGAGCCAGTGGGCGACCCGGTCGGCGATGATGATCACACATCGAGTTCGGAAAGCTTTATTAATATATGGTGGTTAGCATCACAGGCACACCCCGCCACTAGAAGGTAGGTTACTTCACAACCGTCCCGGTGATTCAATGCAACAGTGTTATCTAGCTGAATGGTGTTTCTAGGATTTGCTTTTGATTACTCAACGTTAAGTACAATACGCCACAAGACGTGTAAATTGTTTAGTTACCTACAGAGGGATATGGTTTATAAAACACGTGATTGGGAGAAGATCGGAGCACTTATGGTATTGGTACGAGCGTACGGGGAGCTGTCGTGGTGTAGCAGCTAGACGCTCGCCTGCGGATTGAAAGGTCGTGGGTTCAGGTCCTGTCAGAGCTGAACATTTCTTAAAAATGGCCTTGTTTCCCCAGGTCAATCCAGCCTTAAATGAGTACCAGGCAAGACAGGAGAAGTGAAGGCGGTCGGTGTGATATTAATCATATCACCCCCTGAATGCCGATTGGTCTATAAAATATAGGTCTAGCCCTATACGCCCAATATGCCTGAAGGCGTGGAAAGTGTCCTTTACATGGCATGCGGGGAGAAAAATCAGTGTAGTCGACCCTCTTAACTTTAATCTGTAACTTTTTGTTATGTGGGACGAGAAATGAAGATGATCATATAAAGACCAATAAGCACGCCAAGACAAACGCGAATCTGGCTGTTTGTGTAATATGCTTGCATTTGCATGCGCTAATCCTGCAGTATAAAAGGGACAGACAATCAATACAACTTCGTATCTCACAGTACCTTCTGCAAATCACCAAGTCGTCTTGTCCCTATCCGAACACCATCCGGTGATTTAGTGCAGCAGGGAAACCAACCCTGAGCTTCATGAACTCAGGTGGGCCCACTCTCTGAAAACGTCTTGGAGCTCGTGGGCCGAAACGTTTGTCGACGAGAGATTACTTCTACTGACGATTGGTAGATCCCTTCTGTACTTGCTCCCCTGTGGAGTTTATTCCTATCCTAATGGCATTGTTTACTGTCTGTCCTAACATGCGATACAGAGAATGTTTGTAAACACGCTGACTAGCTGTGGAGAGGGCGGTGAAATTAACACGGCACTGTATTTTGTCGTAGATGTACATTTACGTCAGTGCTATGCAAACTTGATTACATTTTCCAAGAGTCTCAACCATCTATATATGCTGTGAGATTTGTAACATTGGCAGTTTGCACAAAGGGATCCCATACTTGTATCACTTATCTGATAAAACAAGAGAAAAGATCCACTACTAACGGATGAGAAGGTAGTATACAAACTTTTCATTATTTTTTTCCCCGTTAAATTTAATAGTCAGAACTGTATTCATAAACACCCCGTGTGGATTCCGGGGTCCCACTTTAGGGTTAAAAAAGATTAGACTCACGCCCCCACCCCCAAACATGTCGTAAGAGTCGACTAATTAGGGGTGTTTCCTTCGAAGTCAGAGTGCATCTTGCCTGAGAGGAACCAAAAGTCTCCATAAAAAAATGCCAGATTTATTAAACTGATTTGCACGGAAATGTTCTGTGACAAGACAAAACTCCCGAAGTGAATGAACAACCATAATTGTGGGCCGAAGTTTACAGCTAGTGCCCCCTAGCTATCATATCGTTCATGCACGAATTAGAAGTGTTTTCTTAAGTCGGAGTGGACTTGCCTGAAATGTGAGGAACCATCAGTCTGCATACAAATAAGCCAGATCTTTCAAATTGATATGCAAGAAAAAACTCAAGTTTTGGAACAAGACTTGAGTCCAGAAGTTGACTAACCACCAAAGCTATTCAGCGGTGCTTACAGCTGGTTAACGCGATGAAGGAGAAATAATGTTGATAATCACACAAAGACAGACTCTTCATAAATACCACATGTTTTTGTGACGTCGTGGAAGAAACATGCCCAACCAAGATCTAATCTCAGTCAGTCCCTGCATGTTGTGCTGAATAAAGTCCTGTTGATCTCTTAATACGTCTCTCCACAGATGCGATTTCCCCAAAGCGCCGACACAAAGAAAACCGTGGAAAAGATGTATATGGTGCTCTCCGGCCTTTAAAAAATCGTCTATGCGGAAAAAAGGGGGGAATAAAAAAGGGGGGGGGGGGGTGGGTAGCCCTACGGTGGCGTGTTTTGCTTTGATGCTCTGTAATAAAAATCATAATTTCCACGAGTGGGTTTCTGGACTTCATTTTCGAGAACAATAAATAGAATCAACAAAACATTTAGTTGCGTATCCTGTACAGGACTTTGCAGAACCAACCTCAGCAATTTTTTTTTTTAATTTGCTGTTGTGATTTTTCTTGGCAAATTCACGTCCAGTCGTTTGTCATTGCTTTCTGGAGGGTCGGTTTCTCAAAACGAAATAATAATGTGCTGAATGGCAAACACATGCAGTAATATATATATATATATATACACACACACACATACACACACACACACACACACACACACATATATATATATATATATATATATATATATATATATATATATATATATATATATATATATATATATATATACCCTAAAAAAGCAACAAAATGCACTTAAGGTGCGAAAGGTCATTTTACCAGTCTCATTTTTTTCACAGCTGAACATCACTGAATTAATCAGGTGCCGTCCCAATAATGACCTGCTAGCTTAGGTGGACTTCCAGCCATACATAAGGATAGGTAACGGCACTGTGAGCTCTGTTTTTCACGTGGAATGCCTTTCATTTTTCACTGGCACAGAAAAGGAGAAAATATGGGGTGATCCGATTGCAGTGAAGTTGAAACATCGACTACAACTATCACATCCTATGTCAGGTATACCTCGCCGATACTCTAATCTACTACAACTATCACATCCTATATCAAGTATACCTCGCCGATACCCTAACCTACTACAATTATCACATCCTACATCAAGTATACCTCGCCGATACTCTAACCTACTACAACTATCACATCCTATATCAAGTATACCTCGCCGATACTCTAACCTACTACAACTATCACATCCTACATCAAGTATACCTCGCCGATACTCTAACCTACTACAACTATCACATCCTATATCAAGTATACCTCGCCGATACTCTAACCTACTACAACTACCACATCCTATATCAGGTATACCTCGCCGATATTCTAACCTTCTAGAACTATCACATCCTATGTCAGGTATACCTCGCCGATACTCTAACCTACTACAACTATCACATCCTATATCAGCTATACTTAGCCGATACTCTAACTTACTACAACTATCACATCCTATATCAGGTATACTTCGCCGATATTCTAACCTACTAGAACTATCACATCCTATGTCAGGTATACCTCACCGATACTCTAACCTACTACAACTATCACATCCTATATCAGCTATACTTAGCCGATACTCTAACCTACTACAACTATCACATTCTTTATCAGGTATACTTAGCCGATTCTCTAACCTACTACAACTATCACATCCTATATCACGTATATTTAGCCGATACTCTAACCTACTACAACTATCACATCCTATATCAGCTTTACTTAGCCGATACTCTAACCTACTACAACTATCACATCCTATATCAGGTATACCTCGCCGATATTCTAACCTACTACAACTATCACATCCTATGTCAGGTATACCTCGCCGATACTCAAACCTACTACAACTATCATATCCTATAGCAGCTATACTTAGCCGATACTCTAACCTACTACAACTATCACATCCTATATCAGGTATACCTCGCTGATATTCTAACCTACTACAACTATCACATCCTATGTCAGGTATACCTCGCCGATACTCTAACCTACTACAACTATCACATCCTATATCAGCTATACTTAGCCGATACTCTAACCTACTACAACTATCTCATCCTATATCAGCTATACTTAGCCGATACTCTAACATACTACAACTATCACATCCTATATCAGCTATACTTAGCCGATACTCTAACCTACTACAACTATCACATTTTATATCAGCTATACTTAGCCGATACTCTAACCTACTACAACTATCACATCCTATATCAGGTATACCTTGCCGATACTTTAACCTACTGCAACTATCACATCCTATATCAGCTATACTTAGCCGATACTCTAACCTACTACAACTATCACATCCTATATCAGCTATACTTAACCGATACTCTAACCTACTACAACTATCACATCCTATGTCAGGTATACCTCGCCGATACTCTAACCTACTACAACTATCACATCCTATATCAGGTATACCTCGCCGATACTCTAACCTACTACAACTATCACATCCTATGTCAGGTATACCTCGCCGATACTCTAACCTACTACAACCATCACATCCTATATCAGCTATACTTAGCCGATACTCTAAACTTCTACAACTATCACATCCTATATCAGCTATACTTAGCCGATACTCTAACCTACTACAACTATCACATCCTATATCAGCTATACTTAGCCGATACTCTAACCTACTACAACAAGCACATCCTATATCAGCTATACTTAGCCGATACTCTAACCTACTACAACTATCACATCCTATAAAAGCTATACTTAGCCGATACTCTAACCTACTACAACTATCACGTCCTATAAAAGCTATACTTAGCCGATACTCTGACCTACTACAACTATCACATCCTATATCAGGTATACCTCGCCGATACTCTAACCTGCTACAACTATTACATCCTATATCAGCTATACTTAGCCGATACTCTAACCTACTACAACTATCACATCCTATATCAGCTACACTTAGCCGATACTCTAACCTACTACAACTATCACATCCTATGTCAGGTATACCTCGCCGATACTCTAACCTACTACAACCATCACATCCTATATCATGTAACCTCGCCGATACTGTAACTTAAGTTGCAATAAATGTCCAAGTGCCTCGACGTGGCTGTACACTCTCTCAGGCTGCAGCTCACAGACCTCTTAACAAATTTCCCTTCCCCCCCCCCCCTCACCCACCCCCCCCCCCCCCCCCCCCCACAACCTGTATCGCTGTCCACCTCTTGCTCTCTTGCTTTCAACTTTCCTATCTATTATGGCTTTTAAAATAATATTGTGTCATTTAAAATGGCTGAAATAATTTACTCATCTCTTTTCAAATTTCTTTTCAGCAACTCTCTTTTTGTTCACAGTTTCTCCAAAACCAATATATTTTAACTCGCCACCCCTCTCCACCTTCCCCACACACAAATGAAATACGACCCAGTCTTCTGTATATATATACCTAGCCCACATGCCAGGCTATTGCCTCCCAAAGAGAGTATTTTATGGCGAACTCCAGCAGGGGAAGAGGTCCTAGGGATGACAGAAAAGAGCGTACTCTCAAAACTGCTCTCAATTTAGTAGCATCAACACAGCGACATTTGAGGCTGCTCCACAAGACCGTTCTGGACGCGTAGATCCCTCAAGCATAGTGCATAAGCCTGCCGAGGTTGCACATGCAGAGACACCTAGGCAGAATAGAAAAGACCGTATCGCTAATTCCAAACTGCGGCTTCCACCTGATGTCCGCACTGCTCGAAAACTTTTCGGGCTCATATATTGGACTAATCAGCCACCCTCGCACTCATAATCATTGATCATTACTACTTTAGATAAAAAGTGGGTTTCATCACTGGTGATGGACGAACAGCGGGCATATTCACAGCCCCGAGCCAAAATTCAATTTCTAGCTAGTCTAGGTATAAGCATCAATATTTATTTTATCAATGTGAATTCATAGTCTCCTTAGGGATTCATAATCAGCCAACCAGCTAACTTACCAGAGAACAAACATGTGAACCAACCAACAAACAAACTAATCAATTTTTACATCGACTATTAAGACATATAAACACTGTGCGGTATTAACACAACCCAGCAATGGAATATTTTATAACTATAAAATTAATACATCTGAATGAAAGGGGAGTTTCGTGAAATCAATTATGCTTTTAGGAGACTTTAGTATGGCTAGAAATATGGCCCCTAATGCTGGCTGAAGATTTAGCTCTGTAATGTTATTGTAAATTGTCATTTTAAATAAATACCAGAGAAAATCGATTTTCGCCGAGAGTCAGTTCACAGAGGACAGCCACGGGAAGACACGGCATTGCCTCTGAATCTGCAAATCACAGTCTTCTGTTTACCCTGAGCTCGTATTGTCTGGAGTTTCTCCCCCAAAAATTGAATTGGTTATAGAAAAAGCACAGCTGCACGAGAGGAGTAATTACTCTGGGTAAACGTTCTTAAGATGCTTGCATGAGATGGAGAACTCGGTAATGCAAAACCAACTGTTTTTCATGCCGAGCTTTAGATATGATCGTAATGAACGGAAAAGATAATGAAAACTGTAACCTGGAGGAAATAGAAGTGACTACACGCTTTTATTAGTCGTGAAGTAAAATTATAGATGAATTTTGAACACAGAATTATTTCATCCAATAAACTTATATAGACCAATAGTTTTATATGGCTCTGAAACTTGAATCACAACTAACTGAGATCAAGCCTCATTAGAGAGTATTACGACGAATCTTTTAACCCATTAAAGATGCAAAGAGCTGGGATTGGAGAATGAAAAGCAACAACGAATTTCATAATCTGTTTTAATCACCATTGATCACTGGCATCATGAGATCTAATGGACTGAAATGACTTGGGCATATTGAGAGAATGTCAAATAGCAGAGAGGTAATAACTGTATACACAAGAGAGCTCAGTGATAGTAGGCCACGAGGCAGACCAAGAAGACGATGGAGAGATAACGTCCAGACAGATCTGCAAACACTTGGTGTCATCAAGTGGAAAGAGAAGGCCGACCAGAGAGATGAGTCAAGGCGTATGAAAGAGAAGGCTAACCAACCAATTGGATTTCGTAGACATTAAACGTTCCTTCCTTAGTCAAGGGGTTCGAAGCCACCTGCTAAACAGTAGATTTTAAGAAAAAGAAACCATCAAGAAAAAGTATGAATTATTTTTAAGAGAAACTTTGACACAGCGTGCAAATACAAAATAAAAAACTGACATAATGTTGTTTCACATTAACACACCAGAACTGTGAATTAGATATTTATTCTTATCCCGCACAGTTCTCGAAGTTCTATGGATAATATACAAGGAAACGACAAACTGAGTCAGAGTAAAGAGCTTTTTCACTTTATCTACGCAGAAAAAAGTAAGCACCTCTCTAATATTTGGACCCGCATGTTTACAGACGGTTTCTGTAAAGAGGAAAAGTAAACTAAGTGGGCGAGTCTACATTACACACTCTAACAGAGACACACTCGGTTTCGACATGGGAAGCTTGTGCCAACTTTAAAGCAAAGGCAGCAATCCTCCTTTAAATTGAGCACGCATAATAATCCGTCTTACTAAATAAAAAGCCGTCATATTTACATGCTCAAATTTAGTTCTCTAAAACATTGTATGTTTCGAACCGGACAGCATAATCAATCAAATGTACCAACCCCCCCCCCCCCCCCCCCCAAAAAAAAAAAAAACATACATACACACGTATACATAGATAACAATCGTCTCCACTAAAACAGAATAAGTTTAGCAGTGAACTCCTGTCTACTAAGGATCCCTAGAAAAAAAAAGGCAGACGTGCTTACAGAAAACCTTATACGGTCCCATGTGTCTCAGAGCAATAAACGCCAAAGACACTCTTAAAACTAACTGTGAAGCTGAACTGGAAAGAAGACCATTACAATTATAGATCATAGCATATTTTAAGTCGTGGAAAGAAAAGCACATACAAAACAAAATTATAGTTACATCATTATGTATGTTAGAGTACCAAAGGCATATATCAGTGTACCGAGGGTATAGATCAGTGTACCAAAGGTATATATCAGTGTCCCGGCGGTATATATTAATGTACCGAAGGTATATATCAGTGTTACTTGCGTATCCTTTACAGGACGTTGCAGAACCAACACCCAACATCCCCTGGCTGTTGTGTGATTTTTCTAGGCAAATTTACGTCCAGTAGTTTGAAGGTATATATCAGTGTACCGACGGTATATATTAGTGTACCAAAGGTATATATCAGTGTACCAAAGGTATATATCAGTTAACGAAAGGTATATAGCAGTGTACCAAAGGTATATATCAGTGTACCAAAGGTATATATCAGTGTCCTGAAGGTATATTAGTGTACCGAAGGCATATATTAGTGTAACAAAGGTATATATCAGTGTACCAAAAGTATATATCAGTGTACCAAAGGTATGTATCAGTGTACCAAAGGTATATATAAGTGTATCGAGGGTATATGTATCGGTTCACCGAAGGTATATATCAGTGTACCGAAGGTATTTATCAGTGCAAGGAATAGATTTGACAATGATGACAACCGGCAACATTTATAGGAAGAAATTAATCAAGGGAGCTGTGACTTAAAAGACCTAACGAGATGGTGAATCAGAACAACGTGCACAGAAAACACACAAATCGACGCTTCGTCTAAGGCATTTCTCGATTTGACAAACTACACAACATTAACAACAGGGAGAGTCCCAACATTTGCTCCAAAATTTATAGCAAGAGGATAAAGGGAAAGCAAAGAGGTAAATACCTTGAACATTTGGCGCCATGCATGGAGCGGTCTAAATGCACCGCCTGATCCGTGTGATTTCGCTGATTGTATAGAATGGCGAATGACAACAGCCTATGCTTTTCGGCATGACACACGTTGATGATATTTCCAGGAAGAGGGAAGTGCTAGGTGATTATTTGTTTCACTGAAAAAGGGTCGATAGGTCAAAAAGAGAAGGGCGGGAGGGAAAGGGGGGGGGGAGGGGGGTGTAAATGAAAACGCATCTAGAATACTTAAAATTCATCTTTCTTTGCGCGATGACGTGATATTTTATTTTCAGTTGTTAAAATTGCATTGCTCACCACTGCCAATCGACCCCACAGAAATCCCTTCACGACTCGTGACCCATTAATGGGGAACTCTGCTTCGCATGATGTTGCAAACCAATTTCACCTTTTAAATGCCACTTTGAAAAGGGGGGGGGGGGGCAAGAAAAGACCCACTGCCTGCACAACAAGCATGTCGTAAGAGTTGACCTATTGGGAGCTTCCGTCAAAGTCATGGAATTTCTACCTGAGAGGCAAGTAACCTACAGTCTGCGTGCAAATGAAACGGACGAGCACGCGACACTCAAGTTTCTGGAACAGGGCTAGAGTCCAGAAGTGGACGAACAACCAGAATTTTCCGCCAGAGTCTACAGCCGGTGTAAGCCAAGAAGAGGAATAGCTTACGACTGTTCCATAAACAGTTTGACACTTGTATCATTGTCGAAGTCAGCATAAAGCAGTCTGCTGCTAAATCAAATTCAACCGAATCGCACCCACCATATGTAAAAATTCATTTTTTGCACTTAATGTAAGCATTGTTTCTATCCTCAATGTATCTAGTGCTCCACTCTTTCTCTTCTCATAAACTACAAATGCTAAAATGCAAATTTCTAATGTTTGAGAAAAGTTTTCTTCGTGTCTCAGCCTCTGCCAAAACAGTGTAAAACTTTGCAATTAGATGGTTTGAACAAAATATCAACATCATGGCACACGGGCAGTAACCCATAAGTGCTCCGTTCTACTTCTAACTCAAGGCTGAGTCCGAAAAATCACAGAGCAGTCCACGGACTCCATAGCACCGGCGAGGATGCTGAACTACTTTGGGTAGATTTTTAACTCCAAATTTTGCCCGGACAGCGTCGTTAGGCTACTCTTTAGATTTCCAACTGCCAAGGGATTTTGTTACGTGAGCAACAATACACACAGGCGTACGATCCAACTACCCAGAGACCAGGGGCAATTATTAGACGTCCACGTGAAAAACATCCCAGTTTTCACCGGGGTCTGAATCCGGGAC
The DNA here is from genome assembly GCA_905116865.2 of Candidula unifasciata. Lineage (NCBI taxonomy): Eukaryota > Metazoa > Mollusca > Gastropoda > Stylommatophora > Geomitridae > Candidula > Candidula unifasciata. The sequence goes on from CAJHNH020003347.1 coordinate 96,328, forward strand.
CTCCAGCACTCGGTGCGGACGCCATGCCTCGAGACTACTCATTTATCCTGCAATATTAGAGACAGATTCCACAATATCACATATGTGGGAACAAAATAGTGCATCCATGAAGGAAAATATGTCATCTCAGTTATATAGAATAGACAACATCTGTGGCTTAGGTGCTGCGAAAGTAAATCCTGTAAACTATTATCCGCATGGTGGCACGTTGTGTCACCAGGTGTTTATCGCTTGTGAGATGTCCTGCTGGGGTACAACTTACCTACCTACCTATAAACCCGGTTTAGTGTTATGGTACATAATCATGGCTCAATATGGGATGCAGTGTTTCGTTATTTTAACACCCCACCCCGCTGTAGTCGGGGTCCTAAAATAACCTAACAGTTGAACGGGTTTTTTGGAACCTATCCGAAGGTGATCCTCATGCGCGTGGTGGCACTTTGTGTCACCAGGTGTTTATCGCTTGGTCGATGTCGTGATGGGTTTGAATCTCATTCATCAAAACTTGTTCACTTTCAGCTGCGGGCGATTTAGAAACAGATCGCTCTACGCTCATTTCGACAATGATGTAGAGCAGTGTTTTTTTTTTTTTTACAAAGCAAGCCACAAAAACTGAGTAAAATGGTTCGCGGCTCACGCGTCAGCAGCCAAATATTAAACAAAAACAGGGTAAAATGGTTAGCTGCCCACTTGTCGGCAGCCAAATATAAAACCAAAAAAAAAGGTAAAATGGTTCGCGGCCCACTTGTCAGCAGCTAAAAATAAAACAAAAACAGGGTAAAATTGTTCGTGACCCACTTGTCGGCAGCCAAATATAAAACAAAAACAGGGTAAAATGTTTCGCGACCCATTTGTCAGCAGCCAAATATAAAACAAAAACAGGGTAAAGTGGTTCGCTGCCCAAATGTCTGCAGCCAAATATAAAACAAAAACAGGGTAAAATGGTTCGCGGCCCACTTGTCAGCAGCCTAAAATAAAACAAAAACATAGTAAAATGGTTAGCTGCCCACTTGTGAGCAGCCAAATATAAAACAAAAACAGGGTAAAATGTTTCGCTGCCCACTTGTGAGCAGCCAAATATAAAACAAAAACAGAGTAAAATGGTTCGCGGTCCACTTGTGAGCAGCCAAATATAAAACAAAAACGAGGTAAAATGTTTCGCGACCTACTTGTCAGCAGCCAAATATAAAACAAAAATAGGGTAAAATGGTTTGCGACCCACTTGTGAGCAGCCAAATATAAAACAAAAACAGAGTAAAATGGTTCGCTGCCTACTTGTGAGCAGCCAAATATAAAACAAAAACAGGGTAAAATGGTTCGCGACCTACTTGTCAGCAGCCAAATATAAAACAAAAATAGGGTAAAATGGTTTGCGACCCACTTGTGAGCAGCCAAATATAAAACAAAAACGAGGTAAAATGTTTCGCGACCCACTTGTCAGCAGCCAAATATAAAACAAAAACAGGGTGAAATGGTTCGCGGCCCACTCTAGGGCAGCCAAATGTAAAACAAAAACAGGGTAAAATGGTTCGCGGCCCACTTGTCAGCAGCCAAATATAAAACAAAAACAGGTTAAAATGGTTCGCTGTCCACTTGTCAGCAGCTAAATATAAAACAAAAACATGGTAACATGTTTCGCGACCCATTTGTCAGCAGCAAAATATAAAACAAAAACAAATGTAGATAGCAGTCTATTTGTTAAATCCGATGTCACAAAATTACAATGTTCAGGTTACGCATCATCTGCTGCTAACAAATTAAAAAATCACAAATATGTGGCTGGGTCGTTGTTTCTGATAGACTGGGCATTGCATTAACACTTATTCCATTTCTCGTTTTTTACTTTTTTTTTATTATTGTCACGCACGAGAATTTGGGGTATTGTTTTTATTAACCTATGAGTTACATTAACATCTATTCAATATTTTGGTTTGGTTTCTATTCTGTTAAAGTATTTTTCGACAAACAGAAAGTCCTTGAGGTCGTATCCTTCAGACTGGAAGAGAACTACCACTTACCCTATCTCGTTCATAACAAAGCAGAATATTTTGATGGCCCCCCAGTGGGCCGCGGTCAACAGGCTGAAGAACGCTGGTATACAGCGCAGACAGTTCAGAGGCAATGGCAAACTACATAGCCTGAAAAAGTTGAACAGACCTCCCTCTCTCCAGCCAACCCCAAAATACAAGGATTAGTACTTCAAAGCTCTCAACGGCATACAAAACTATTACTCTTTTTTTTAATGCAGAATAACCGCGTACGAAATAATTTCCAGAATGTTCTGGACAGTGTCTGCAAAGTAAAAGAGAATAGGAAGGAGACTGTCCAATCCATCTCATGACTTACGGTTTAGGGTGGCTGGAGACGTCCCAAGGCGGTAGCTGATACATGACTATACCTTACCAATAAATAGACACACGCATCGGAGCCACATACACACACACACACACACACACACACAAACGTAAACATTTATGTTTAGACACACCCATCGGAGCCACATACAAAAAATAACACACGCACACACGTAAACATTCATGTTTAGACACACACACGTAAACATTCATGTTTAGACACACCCATCGGAGCCACACACACACTAAAGAAGCATTTCAAACTGACGATATGTTAAGATACCAGTATTCAGTTGTGGAACGAACACATCAGCTCAGCGAGACATGAAAAAGGGCTAAATGTAAAAGATCTTAAAAGTCTCAGCTAAATATTAAACAGTCACAGATTTACAGAAATGACAACATTTTAGAGATAAAGCAAACAAATGGTCATAAATAACCACGTCTCAGTTAGATTTGAAACAAGTATAGATCTTAAGATGTGGCATTCTTAGCCAGCGATGAAACAACCACAGAGATATTAGAAACAGTTAGATACCGTAAATCTGGGAGGAATATGGCTTTTCTGCCTACCCCCAGGCTTGAACCTGGACCACAAGAAGTTAGTCACCCTGTCGCCGCGCAGTCCGGTTTAGCCAACTGCGATAGCGAGCCAGGCATCAATTGTACGGAGCTAAAGGATTAACATGCTAAAAAAAGGATATTAAAAATCTCTCAATGCACGTCTTCAAAGAGAAAGTTGAATGACATTCAGGAAAGTGAGATACCTAAATGTGCAGGATAAATTATATGTGCAGGATAAATTATTAGTGAAGATCAAATCAGTGCTGAAACATCTTGGGAAATAATTCGCTATCAGAAATACTTTACAATTATCACGGTTAAAGAATAACATAAAATACGAAAGGAAAAAATGTATCAACTACGCAGTATTTACGTCGGCTAAACACATGATGCATTTTCCAGGCCCGTTTACTGGGCACTTGTATACATAGTAAGACACGCTAATACAGATGAGCAAATTCGTTTAAACATCGGGGTCCACATTTCATTACAGTGAAGACTAATATTTAGAACTTGAAACCGAACAATTTTCATGTATTTATCAACATTAGCTGCACAGAAGCTGACATTGTTGTATTCTGGTGGCTGTTTGATATAACAAGATTGTCAAACTTGTCTGGTCTACCGCACCATTTCTAATACAGTAAAACATCTTTAGCGTGTATCCTTTTTAAAGACCCGTTTCCACAGCTTCGTCGGCTCTGTGGCTAAGTCGATGCGAACGCTTAGTAATGTCGGGATGCCTGGTTCGATCCCAGCTGCGGGCGATTCATTCGCCTTGCGTTGGTTTCGACGTGGTATCAAGAAAGCCGACCGTCCAGAAGCAATGGCAAACTACTAGACGTAAATTTGCCTAGAGAAACCACACAACAGCCAGGGGCTGTTGAGGTTGATTCTGCAACGTCCTGTAAAGGATACGCAACTAACCTTTCTTTCCACAGCATCAGTCGTATTGGGCAAGACCAGTGGTGGGCAAACTGCAGCTGGCGAACCGAGTGCGGCTCTTTAGTGACCAGTCGGCCAAAAATCGGTTTTGACTTCAGAAACATGGTTCTTGACAGGTAGGTTCTTGAAAAGAAATTTGGTTTTCGAAACATTTTCGTCGTCCTGCTTCTGATCTTTGTCTCTTTTGACTAAACTAATAAGTCCGCCGACCAGGCGGGCTAGAACAATAGTTTGTAGACCAATCGGCACTCGCTGAGTGCTGTAGTCAACATCACGCCGACCGCCTTTACTTCGCATCCATTTAAGGCTCGGTTTAACACGAACCCGCTTCATACAAATTCACGGGTAACATAAATAAATGTTTCAACCTAGCAGGGATGTATTAGTAATAGTCTCTGATTAACATGAGTTGTTTTAACACGAACACTTGACTTTTCGACCCTTTGAAATTAGTGTTAAGGAGGTTTTAATGTAACAAAAATGACACAGCTAACATTCCCTACCAGCTGTAAGCCCGTGGGGAAAGAAAATACTGTACATAATCAAGCAATGAAAAACGATGCAAAAAATAATATTGAAGACTAAGTAATTCTTTCGTGTACTGCAGAATGCATGAAACACATACATGCAGGAGTGCCTTTACATGGAAGGTATTCCTTTTTCTTTTCTTTTTCGCTTCGGAGGTCACGGGTGATGAGCACTGTCTGGATCATTTCTCCGGAAATGCCGGTGTGTAGGGAAATTAAGACGGGAACAGACTGGATGGCACTTCACATCTTAGTGGAATGCTAATTCATGATAAGACAGACGTTGTTGATGCCTTATAGGAGCGCGTGTACAATTCGGGGTACTTGAAGCGCATAAGAAAACATCTCATTGGCTTCGAGATATGGTAGGGAAATCTCCAGAACGTCCATTGGTATTGAGGGGAGGGGGCGGGTTAGGCTTAGTAGTAGTTGCTATTCATTTAACACTAGCCCTAACCTCAACTTTCCCCCTTTCCATAATGTGGTACTGTCCAAGGAAACACCTAGTGATCCCTAGGAATTCCCTATGAAATCTCAAAGCCGACGAGATATAGTCGTATAAAGTTAAAGTACCCAGTTTCGAACAGCAAACTGATCATCATAGTCTAGTTAGCCTGATGCAGTGAGGAGTTACAAGAAGCACGGCCGATACTTGACACTTATAGGAAAGATAAGACGGACACATATTCAGACTGCTACTGGCTTCTGAAGATGGGGAAATAGCGCTTATGTTAATGCCCCCGAGTGCTGTGATTTCGGTTCTTCAATCAACTCAACTCATTTTCATTATTTTGAAAAATTACTTCTAGTCAGAGGAGCCGGATTTGACTGCTCAGGCACCTCGAGCAGTCCTCCTGCCCTAATAATTTACTCGCCTCGTCGCCCCGTCGTAATTTTTTATAAGCTTTCAAATTTCTTATTTGTTTGCTAGTTTGTTTGTTTGTTAATTTGGATGGCCGTTTGCTTCAGATTTTTCTACATTTTTTTTTAACAACCAAGTTTTTGTAGTATGTAAACTTGGTAATTTTGGTAATCTTAGTTTTAGTCCCATAGTTGCTCCTCTTCTGTGCCAACGAAAAACACACAGAATGTTCATCACAGTCCCTTGCGGAAAGATTGACAGACTACTGTCTCAGCATATGCACTAGTATGCACATGCATTAAAAGCATACGGTAGCCATTAGAAGTGCTAACAAAAATAGTTCGACATTAAAAATGCAGTTCGTCATCGACGGTAGCAGAAGTTACCAACAGATCAGTAGTTGCACACGCGATCAATTTTAATCACATTAGGGCACCACCAATTTTGCCACGTCAGGCACCCGCCATTTTCAGAATCTAAAATTCACAACACCCCGTTAGTAACAGTCGAAAAACATTCCAAATGAAATTCTCAGCTCACAGTGTCGCTCGATGCACTCAACTCGGTAGCTATGCGACGATACTATATCGCTTTAGTCTACAAATGGAGCAAAAACGCAACGGCCACTGTCTGGAAGAAGCAAACAATTGCCAAGACTCAAAACAGTGACCGTGCCTAGCGTCCATTTTGACCGGAAGCTTTTTTTTTGTAGTATGTGTGTTGACATGGGGTCACAGCGTAATCTGAAACAGTTAGCTTTATGTTGCTTTCAACAATCATATCATCACACGAAATTTACTCAAAAAAGTGATCATTTGAAGAATTTTAAAGATCAACGCAGGGGAGTACCAAGAGAGAAGAGCAGCAGCTCGAGCACACCAGCAGCATCTATACAGATATGCCAGTCAACTCCTACTAGAGATGTTGATCACTGATCCACTGAGATGGCTGCTACGTCGCAGGAAGAAGCACGAGTGGTCCGGACTGATGCGCTAGGATGTCGATACAGAGAGCAAGTAACAAGAGCGGATGGTGTAAATTCTGGAGAAGGAACAGCAAAGAGGAGAGGAAGATTAGAAAACACCGAAGGAACGCAGTGAATATACTAGTAGATGTGATAGCATACTAGATTTCGGCGATTATGCCGTTTGCATGCTTCGCTGTTAAGGACTATACTGATGTCAATATACTTGTAATGGTGAGGATGACAATGCTACTGCAGCTCACGATAGTGGTATTGACAATGATGTGAAGGTAATAGATATCATAATTCTGCTGCTGCTGATAATGAAGATAGTAATAATAATGACGTGAAGCTGATAAAGAATACCCTAAAAATAATCGTCATTAAGTACGTTGCTGAAGGCTCGGGCCATCATGCCTCTATACAATTTACCATTTAAACAGCATTTATCAGTTTGTGTGGTAAAACCTTTCCACGCCATGACATAAGGCTGTCAAGAATCGTCTCGAGTTGTCTTCCTCTGTCTCTTTCTTCTACAGATTTTACCAATGGTCACAACATGTTCCAGTTTTCTTCTTCCATAACATAACCCCAAAAGGCAGTGTTGACTATCTCTTTCCAATGTTTTTAATAAATTGTTTTCTAGCTAACGACTCTTTCAAAACATCTCTGTTGATCAAGTTACGCCAATGAACATACAAGGGATGATGTAAAAATATAATACAATCGTCCTAGTAACCATCAATGAAATCATACACAGGCCCCATATGGGACGTAATTTTTTGTTATATTAAAGACCCATTCTGACGGTTCCAGAATCCTAATATAACACAACCTATGGGTTGAGCGAGGTTTCTGATACCTGTCCTCGGTTGGTGGCATTTTATGTCATTGGGTGTTTATCGCTCGGTGTGGTGTACTGGTGGGGTTCAACATCAATCTATAGAAACCAATAATGCTTCTACTGTCGCTTATCAATATATGATATATCCAAGTCCAGAACAACCTGCTCAAACAACAAAGGTTTGCCAAAACAAATTTCACACATAAATAAATCACCCGGTAATCGACAACAATCAGTAGACGGCAATTCTCTTCTGCAAGGTTAACGCACAATAAACGACAAGTGTTGAACCAAACACTCATGGCCTGCTTATCTGATCTCCAACGCGCTTTTGTCTGGGTCTGTTGAATGTTCCGAAAGGTCCGCTTGTGTATACTTTTGCTAACTGTTGGATGTAGTTAACGGCTGTGAACTTTTACATCTTGAAAGTTTGCAGCAGTGTCACGTGAAAGGAATGGGGAGGGTGATAATGCACATAATAACGCTGTTAATGATAATGGACGCAATGACGGACATGAATAGCTCATTCTGCCTAATTGCCCACCAAACATCCTATTTCACAGCTACAGTTCGGAACTTTCTTCCACAACACATGTCAGACAAAATAAATGCCGCAAGTAAATAAATTAGCCGGCAATTGACAATAATTTGACGGATTTATGTCAAGATGTCGAAGGGAATGAACATAATTCAAAGAAATACAAGAATATACTGCAAGCTCTATGTGACACATGGGAGTCGCCGTGGCGTAGCGTCTAGAAGCTTGCCTGCGGATCGAAAGGTCGTTGATTCGCTCCATGGCGGAGCCGGACTTTTTTCAAAAATGACCTTGGCTTTCTGGTCGACCCAGCCTTGAGTGGGTACCGGGTGCAGTCCCGGGAAGTAAATTCGGCCGTCGTAATGCTGACCACATCACCCATCTTGTGCAGATTGGTCTATAAAATTCAGGTCTAGCTCTTTTATGCCCTATAAGCCTAAACGCGTGGAAAACGGTCCTTTACTTTACTATCTGACAAATTATGGGACAAAATGACAAAGAATGTGTTCCCGCACGAACTAGAAAGCAATCTGATGCACAAAAATCAACAAGTGTTAACCGCCCACGCAGACGCCTGCTTAACCCAGGTCGTGAATAATTCGTCCCAAAGCTTGGTCCCTGCCTACTGCTGTCAGTTGTTGCATGTATTTAACGTCTCTGTTAAATGTTACTTTCTGAAGCTTTTACAGCAGCTCTCACGGGAAGGAACAGAGGTATCTAAGGAAGATTCATAACAAGACACCAGTCGTTAAACTGGTCATCTAAGTTCTACAACGAACAAAATTCAGGACAATTAATAAGGAGAAAATGCAAAGAACGAGGTGGAGGTGGCGTTAAAGGACCATAAAAAATGTAAATGCAGGACAAAGAATACATAAATAAGGGATCTGAATAGTCGTAGACCACGAGTCAGGTCAAGAAGAGAAATAACATCCAGACAGACCAACTTGAAAGAGGAGTCCAACCAGATAGATGAATGGGGGCGGGCGATATCTGCTGCAATGAACCTCAAGGGCTCGGAATGCTGAAGAAAAAGAGAAAGAAGCTGGGCAAGGAAAAGGATATGATAGGAAAACATAATAATAATATAAAGGTAATTGATGACAACATTGACAATGCAATTTAAAATGACGGTTAGGATAATGATAATGATTACAAGGTTACTGCAGCTGATGATGATATTGATAATGATGATGCAGCGATGATAATTCAATATGAAAAGGCAATGAATATAATGACACAAATGAATAGGCCATTCGTCCGAATTGCCATGTAAAAACTTCCAGTGTCCATTCTTTCCATCGGAGAACTTCCTCTCCAAACACACAAGCTCAAACAGAAGCAAGTTTCACAAATAAATAAATTGTTCGATAATTGACAACAATCAAAGCCAGAAGGTTCTGTTATGTGAGGTTAATAAACCGTCGCGATGATGTAGAATAAACGAGAGGTGTTAACCGCCCACTCAATCGCCTGTTTATCTAGCTTTCAATGTGCTAGTGAGGGTTTGTTGAAAAAAAGAAATTGTGTCAATTGTTGCCATGTTTTTACCGTCTGTGTTAACTCTCATTTCCTGAAGCCTGGGCAGCAATTATCGCTGTGACAGAGAGGTGGGTAGTTGTCAAATTCATTGTGGGTGGGTTTTTTTGAAGGATGTTAAATTCAAAATTTAAGTGAGGCACAGTAGATAGATTTTATTAGTTTGTTGTGATCAATGTGACTATTTTGGGAACACACTATGAAGTTTCAGCTGAAAGAGATTCTATATCGATGGTGTATCTGTGCACAGCAACCACTTGTGTGTGTGTGTGTGTGTGTGTGTGTGTGTGTGTGTGTGTGTGTTTGTGTGTGGTAAATAAATTGGATCACGGTGGTGGTGGAGGAGGAGAAAGAGAAGACGGAAGTGGATTACATGCAGGTTACCTAGGGACGGTAGGAGCCTGAAGTATATATTTTTGGGCCCACCTGAATGAGGGAATTGCTCTCCATGCTACACCATGATGTTGAGTATAAGAGGTCTGTTATCAGTTCTGCGTGATAGTTTTGTTTATATTTAAGCGCAGATCTATGAGGAAATCAATGAGACACGATTAGTTATCATGCAACATAAAACAGACTAAATATAAATCAATAAATATACATGTATCTTCTTGTAAGACAGCCAGGTACGAGAAAAAGCTAGCTGTAATATTGATTTTGTGTATTCATCTAAACGATTTATCACTTGAAAAAGTCCCCCGCCCCCTCCCACCGAAATACGTGCAAGCTAGATAAGTCTCGGCATTAAAAAAAAAAAAAAAAAAAAAAAACTAGAGAGTTAGAGGTGGTTTAAAAAGACTGAAGTATTCTGAAATATCTTTAAAATGCACTATCTGTATAATCCGGAAAACAGTATTTAGAAATGAAAATACAAGTACGAGTACTGACAAGTCTACGTATTTCCAATCTTTGTTTATTTTCTTTTGCGTCTAGTGCTAGTAATTATTCTGTAAATTTGCTTCTTGCATTATGTGCAGGCAAGAAAAAAAAACCTAAAGATGAAACAAATAAAACATTAATTTACAGTGTCCTCAGTATCTGGTATGTCGACTATATTCTTGTGAACAAACTTGTCAGCTGCTTCGCATGGAACTCACAAGTCTCTAAAGAAAGAATCAGGGGAATCAAGTCCCATCTGTAGTGGGGGATATTTTCACCCACATTAGGAAGGTTAGGGGGGGGGGGGGGGGTGTAGGCCCAAGGATAACCCAAAACACCGAGACATTCCAGATACTCGGATTAAACAATGATCTTGAGATAGGTAATGACCACGAGTTATCACGGGTATCACGATGACGCGACCAAAGGTCGCCACGCGAAAGTAAAGGACCACCACGTGTTGCAACGTGAAACTAACGACTGAGTGTAAGAATGTCAACGTAAGATTGCTTGTTGCGAAAGGAGACCCTGACGACAAAGTGTGAAGTCAAGATCAACCAGGCCAGTCTGTGTAATGGCAAGAAGCTCAAAATGATTTATTGGAGCCGACTCTGGTCAGTGAATGCATGAAGAACCTGCATGTTAAAGGCTGTGTGAATTCGTGTACGAGAACTGTGTATTAGAACAACGACTGGACATTGCTGTAAGTTATAACATGTCAATAAATCGATGTTCGTACGACTAAGTTGGTGTCGGCTTGTACCAGTTTCGTTAACGTAGTGTGTGAGAAGAACGTTCACGACACACGCATACGAACACCACCTAGACAACGAGAGAATACAAATCCCCAATTATTACAATTGGAGGCTCGAAAAACGGAGATAACCGGGCATAAACAGGACAGCAACAGCGAGATGACGTAGTGATCTGTTACTTGCCACGCAGATGCTGAATGCCGTTAGAAGTCTGTAGCAGAAAATACTCCTGCGAATGACTGATATGTAAGAGACGAAGTCTGCGTGAGAGAGCACAGCTTTTGAAATCATCTGGAAATTACACCAGTTTCACAGTCATAGCCGAGTGTTTGAGAGTTTAGACAACAGAGCAACAGAAAAGTGATCCCAGAAACTGTCACGTACATGTAGATGCAGATTCCATTAAAAGTCTGAAGCGGAGAATAGTCGCGGAAGACAGCCATGTAAGAGGCGATATCTTGTTAAACGCATAGTTACTGGAATCACCGAATAGTTGCGTCAAAATTTCAACCCGTAACACGCCTGATGCTGGGTTATGACGTTGAAAGGTTAAAGGGCAAGTAAACTGCCCAGGGTTACGTGGCACTTTACGTCGTTCTTCAAAATCATCGACAAGAAGCCTACGAGCAAGAGAACAAGTGGCTGTAAAACATTTGCGGCGAAGAAATTGTCCACTATGTGTAACCAGTAACAGCGCGATACAACACGGCCACAGTCAAGAGCCACGGAGAAATAATAAATGCGAAAAGAAGATCCCACGATCAAGGAGTCATCTCAAACTTCCGGGTCCCGACAGACAGAATCCAGGAAATGAAATACTCCGTAACAGCGCAGATTGCGCTGGAAATTGCCCGCTAACTCGCCGATATTTGTGCTGGCCAGCTGAAATAATCAATTCTGCTACAGTTCGTGAACTGGGTAGAAGCTGACACAGCACATTTGGGTCAAGCGTGACTGAGAACAATGTGAGAGATGGCTGACTAGGACAAATAAGGTAAATTACTTTGCTTCGATTCGATAGAATAGATTGTGTATAGAGTAAATATTCAGTATATACTAGGAGCATTTGGAATTCCTAGTTTTGTGATAATAATCATAAGGGAATATGACTAGTATCGTGTGCCGCAGAAAGTGACTTAAGCCGATATAATATTAACAGTGCTTTCGGCAAGTGACAAATTTTCAAGTGTGTTTAGACTTTAGCAAGATTAATACAGTGTTTCAAGTGACCGCTGCGCAATTGTGTGTACACATTAGCTATATTGATACACCGTTTCGGATCTAAACTTCAGGACCGACATCAATAGGAGTAGAATTAATTATTAATTTGATTTATTTATAGCGATAGCGATTCTTCGCGTGCTTGACTGAAATTACTTGATTATATTGAAAGTATTTATTTGTTTGATATTGATTTTTCAGTTATTTTTGTTTATGGCGATAATTATTACGTTGTGATTATATCACTTTACACTATATAATCTTTTTTGATATTATTTTCTGAATTATATATATTTTATGGCAATGATTATTATGTGGTGATTATATTATTGTAAACGATATAATTCTTCTTTATTTATTTCTAGGTATAATTTTTTGGCAGTTAATATACCTGACTGGAGTTATGACATAATTATCAGTCATCAACCACAAAATTATTAAGTCATTATTTATTTCACGTTGTAATTTATAGTCGGAGATTATCATATCATCATTATTTCTTTCTTTCTGTAATCGGTTGACAAAATTGTGTATGATTATTGATATTAATAATCATAATTTTTGGACAATTTATATAGGACCAGTGTCATTTGCTTTCAGTATATTTAAATTTTTGAACAATTTTTAGTAAAGTTCTTAAAATTATTTAGTATATTCATTTAATTAATTTAAAGGTAATTATTTGGTTATTAATGACATAGTACAGTTATTTAATTAATTCATAGGTAATTATTTAATTAATAATTATTTAGTACATTTATTTAATTAATTTATAGGTGAAATAATTAAACAGAGATGTATTACATTTTCAACTTTAATAATACATTAGTTATAGTTAATTAAATTAAATTTAATTATTGTTTTTTTTTTTTGTTTTTTTTTTTTTTTTGTTTGTTTGTTAATTATTTACTTGAATAATTCTATGGTTGTTTATTGATTATGCAATTATTACATCATTCTTAGGGTGCATATTTAGTAGTGACAGCGGATTCGAAGCTACAGTTACAGCTTTTTTAAATTAGGGATAGTGCAAGCTCATTAGGAAGTAGGGTAGACATTTAATTAGACACAGTTAGATAATTAATAGTAATGGTTAACTAATATTAGAATACTTAGTTAATTTAGAATAACATTAGTTAATCCTAAGTCGGTAGTTAACGACTTAGTTTATTATTTGTTCAGTTGAATTTTTTTAATTCAATTGTTATTTTGTCGTTATTGTTGAGTGTGGCAGGAATAATTGTAGAACAAAAGGAGGAGTAGCTGGAAATATTGATCATCCCATTCAAGAATGTCGGGAATGGCAGAACTTGTTGCGATTGGGAAGGATTTAGGCTTACAGGGTGAGGAGCTAAGGAAATTTGTGGACCAAAAGTATAAGGAAATGAAGGCAGAAGAGAGAGCAGTTGAGATGGAGAAGGAGAAGATAAAAGCAGAACAATAGAAAGAGAAGGAGAGGAAAAAAGCAGAAGAGAAAAGAAATGAAAGAAGACTTTCGAGAGAACACGACCTATGTGTCAAAGAACAAGAGTTATTACTTCAGAAAGAAACAAAAGACCGGGAGTTATTACTTCAGAAGGAGACAAAGGACCGGGAACTAGTACTTCGAGAGCGTGAACTACGACAACAAAAAGAGATGGAAGAGAAAATGTTACAGCTAGAACAAGAGAAGTTGACAGCACAAATTCAGTCAGATAAAGAAAAGGCAAAGACACAGATAAGAAGACACGAGATGGAGAACGAATCCAGAAGAGAAGCGGCTATAGAAAAGAAAGATTAAGGTCAGAGGAAAACAGGTTTAAGAAATACTCTGTCATAGTACGGAACTTCTGTGAACATGAGGATATATCTGCTAGGGTGACTAACTTTGAGCTTCAAATGGGGATGAATAAGGTCCCTAAGGAAGACTATGCACAGATTTTCAAGAAACACTTAGGCTTTGATCCACTTATAGTTTTGGAATCAATACCACAGCTAGAAAAACTGGACTATGATCATATGAGGGAATACCTCATGAATCATTGTAAACTCAACGAAATGGGGTAAAGAAAACAATATGTTGGAATAAAGCCCAGGAGTGGTCAACCTTTTGTAGATTACCTGGCCGAAGTGCAAAACACGTTTCAAAAATGGGTTGATGCAGCGAATGTTCAAAATGACTACCAATCTTCAGTGAACCTACTGATAAAACGTAAACTTCTAGAATCCCTACCAGATCCGATGGCTACATTTTTAATAGAGCAAACACCAGTGGATCTGAAACATATAAAACAGTTGGGAGAGGGTTATTATAATGCCCATCCAGACATTTTCAGTTCAACAGTTGATGATGTTATCGAATCAGGAGCGGCAGCATATCAGAAACCTCAGCAAGGAAGATACCCAATGAAAGACAAGAGGTACAACAGGAAGAAAACTACCATGATCAACTGTAGCTATTGCAATCGACAACATGGTTCAGACGCCATTTCTGATAAGAACCCAGTATACGAAATAAGGGTTCAGAAGCTCATTGCCAAGAGGAAGAACAAGCTCCAAGACTACGATAGGGTGTTGAAATGTTTTTTCTTGTTTATGTTACGGCCATGTACGTAATAAGTGTGCCTTTAAACAACAGATCAAAGAGGCACACGTGGCATATGGGTTGTCTGACGAAGATTCAAGGTCAGATACATATGAGGGTAATGCTGTTGAAATTTGTTGCATTAATGATAGGTGTTTTGTCTGCACAGAGTTTTAATCTGAGGGTAGCCTACCGTGCGGTCACCAGATACCAATCCATGATGCCAGCACAGCAGCACATGACCAAGGTAGTTTAACACTACACAAAGGTATGGTGCATGGACGAACCGTATCAGTCCTTCGTGATACTGGCGCCACGATATCAGGAATTCGCCAGGCACTAGTAAGACCTGAGGAGGTAACATAAAAGTTTATAACCTGTAGAACATTTGGGGGAAGCATAGAGAAATATAAAGTAGCCTATATTTTTATTTCAACACCATATCTAAGGAAGAGCATTTATTGTGCCATGTTACCATCACCATGTGCAGATTTGATTATAGGTAATAGGGAAGACTTAGAAAATGTATTTGAGGAGGACATCATTAAATTGGAGGCAGCAAACATTCCAGTCAGCAAAGAGAATAGTGTGAATGATGTGACTCCAAACCCCACATCCACTGTGAAAGTAATGAAAGAAAAACAACGGAATGAGAGAAAAGGAGTAAATGATATGACTCCAAATCCCACATCTACTGTGGAAGTAATGAAAGATGGATATTGGAATGAGAGTAATGGTATGAATGACAGTATAGAGCCTGGAAGTGTCCAGGACATAAGAGCAAGTTAGAAAGTAGAAGGTATACAGAAGACAGTAGCAGGATTGCAAGTATGACTGCAGAAGAACAAATGTTGAAAAAAAGCAATGAGAGGATTGAAAGGAAGAAGGATAATAGTATGAAAGATAGGCATCCAAATCCCAAACCCAGTATGCAAGACCATGTACAGAAAACACAGAGTAAAAGGTGTTTTAAAAAGAAAATGCTGAGCATCAAAGAGCAAAATAAAATTCAATAAATACATGGCTGTAAAATAACAGTTTTATTCAATGTACTTTCAATCAAAAGTCTTACAGGTTCTTGGAGCCGAAAAAGGAAACAAAAAGAATTGGAATAGTCATTTGGGCAACCAGAGGTAATTACGACCCAAGAGACCCAAGTCGAGCACAGCAAGACAACTGCTCACAGCGTTTGTTCCAGTACATGTGGTTACTGCAACACATATTGTTCATCATATGCCAAGTTCTAGTTACAACAGGTGGAAAGAATTTATAACTATTCTATACTTTCAACAAAATTCATAATCTACAACTTTTAGGAATTATCTATGCTGGTCACAGAGGTTCTTACAACTCGAAACTATATCTATCTATAGAAATTTGTCAAATTCTGAAATGTGGTACACTTATAGCATTACTGTTACTGAAACTATCACTTTTAAATCCGGTCTATTTCAAGCACTTTCCACATTCTGTAACTTTGAATTTTTCAGAGCAATTTTAATTTGTCATGAATTTTAATCGAATGAACTTTGTTTTGTATTACTGGTTAAAATGTGAATATCACTTGGCAGCATATACCTAGTGCAAAAGTATTTATTACTGATGAACTGCAGAATTGATTAAATTTCATGAAGTTGTAAAATAAATCATGTGAACATTTTGAAACAATATTTTAAAATATGGGATGTAAATCATCAAACTATTGCAGATCTAAATGAATCTTGTACAGATGCAGACATTATTTTCCAGTTTTATTTTGGTCACAGAAATTAACATCCACACAGCAGAAGTACAGCACATTTGAGAAAGAAGCATTTTCATTAGTTCTGAGCCTGAAGAAATTTCAAAAGTATTGTTAGGTAAAGAATTCACGATCTTAACTGACAACTTAGGACTAACTAAATTGATGACCATGGAGTCAACAAACAACGCTAGAGTATACAGATGGGCTCTACTGATTGCATAGTTTAAATTTAAAATACAACACATCAAAGGCATCCACAATCATCTGCCTCATGTAATGTCGAGATTATAGAATGATAATTCTGTTTTAGTATGTATGTTTGAATAATTGGTTGGTAAATGTTGATCGACACATATTATTTATAGGTATATTGTATGCATAATGTATATGTATAAATCGTGTATATCATGTCATTGTGGCGAATACTGGACAAAGACATAAGTGACGAGACGAAATAGTTTTGAATTGAATATGCAAATTTATTAGCTACAAAATGTAAACGAAATATTTCAGAATTGAATATGCAAATTTATGATGATGAAATATGAAATTATTTAATGTTTTGAACATGTGATTATGTCATTCAACAATTGAAAAGATATACAGGGAAGTTAGGTGATTAATATACAAGGAAATACGTTGTAATATTTTTGAAAACTTAAAGGGAGATAAGTATTGGAAATGTAATAAAGACTGGTGGGAAATCACTATAGGTAGGGGAAATAAAATCCATAGCACCTATAAGGGGAACAATGAATATCCAATGGAAAGAACATCAGTGGATGTTCAGTGAGTATAGTAGCAAGGGTGGGACTTTACGGGTGTACATTATTGTTCCATAGCCGTTATGGATTTCCACACTTGAAAGAGTAGTACCTGGGATGATTTTCTGTCGTTTGACAGACTGTGGGATGAGGTGAGAAACGCGTAGAGCCTTTATGGTCTTCCGCAATTGAGAGAGTATTGCCTGGGGTGTTGATTCCATTAAACCACACAATACTCACTGGGCACGACAACTGACACATTTCTAAAGGAAAAACATGATTTACTCAAAAGGGGTGGGATAATTTTTACCTTTGATACCAGTGAAAAAACCCAAGCATTACATAAAATACACTCTTACCCATTAACGATAATGAGGGAAAAAAGTGACCTTTTTATAATACGGGGGAGGGAGATTGTAATGGGGGATATTTTCACCCACATTAGTAAGGTTGGGGTGTAGGCCCAAGGATAACCCAAAACACCGAGATATTCCAGATTAGGATTAAACGAGGATCTTGAGATAGGTAATGACCACGAGTTATCACGGGTATCACGATGACGCGACCAAAGGTCGCCACCCGAAAGTAAAGGACCACCACGTGTTGCCACGTGAAACTAACCCGTGGTATAAGTCAGACTTGATTCTGGTCAAGTTTAGTTTGTGACGGCCTGTTGGAGCGAGAGGATGTGCGACTGGGTGTAAGAATGTCAACGTAAGATTGCTTGTTGCGAAAGGAGACCCTGACGACAAAGTGTGAAGTCAAGATCAACCAGGCCAGTCTGTGAAATGGCAAGAAGCTCAACCTGATTTATTGGAGCCGACTCTGGTCAGTGAATGCATGAAGAACCTGCATGTTGAAGGCTGCGTGAATTCGTGTGCGAGAACTGTGTATTAGGACAACGACTGGACATTGCTGTAAGTTATAACATGTCAATAAATCGATGCTTGTACGACTAAGTTGGTGTCGGCTTGTACCAGTTGCGTTAACGTAGTGTGTGAGAAGAACGTTCACGACACACGCATACGAACACCACCTAGACAACGAGAGAATACAAACTCCCACTTATTACACCATCCATGTGTAAAAGCAGCTTCTGGCTTTTGTAGATTAGCAGCAAACGCTTGCCTGTAGACTCTGCGTCCAATCTCGTCTCTCGGATATTCTATAAAGAACATATCTGGTGACGGGGGAGGCTAATGAATCGACAACAAGTTTTGCTGCCGTAGATATTGCTGCTGCAAATATTGCTGTTGTAGATATGCTGCCGTAGATATTGTGCTGCAGATTTTGCTACGTATTGTGTCCAATTTGTGCACGTTCGTTTTCTGACTACAAAATTTCGCAAATCTTGATAATTTGTGAATGCAGGAGCAATCAGTACATCCGGACTCCCATTTCTATATGTCACGGTATTAACGTTTGTACAGAAGATTGAAAGGGCTGCTGCTGGTGAAAACTGAATCCTTCCCAAAAGTCAATACTGCCATCTCTGATTCGGTTTATGCTGACGAACGCAGGAATCTGCAAAGCGCTCCCCATCCAAAAGATGTGTTGATTTTTCTCTCGTTTGTGATAAGAAAACATTTACTCATTGCAGGTTAGAACATTTGATATGTTGCTCTGCCCATTGCAGGCGTTGCTGAAGACGTCTGTTAAGTCTTGCCCAAAATAAGGTTGTCTTGCAGTAAGGCCAGCATCTCTGAATAGCCATACAGCTGCGTCTACCACTACTGCTGTTGCTAATCCAGTTGGTGTGAGAAAACAATTCCTTAGTGACAGCACAATATTACGATCTTGTACAGGAGTAGTAACTCATGGTTGGTCACCCTGACGTCTATCCCGGGCACTTCCAGTGGTTCCGTAACGTTCATTGAGACAGACATACAAATAATGCTGTGGTGGCAATTCCATCTTTTGGCAATAACCTGCGAGATCATTCAGGTCTCAGCATACCAATGGCTCAGTGGCTGTAATTTTCAGATACTCGTGGCATTGCAGGCACATGAACTGGGTGTTTGGTCTCAATTGTCTTTTTTATATCGAGTACACTGCCACAACGCCTTTCTTTTTTTTCAGTTTTTTTTTCAGGGTCATAGCTGCCGAGAATCGTCGTGCACGGGTAATTTGTATTGTTTTTATGTAGTCTGTACAGAAGCCTGTGTGTTTAATCATGCCCTCACCATTCCAGTAGCCTATCGCTCTATACCTTATGACAAACACATCATCATCATCACGTGCCCAGCTAACTCGCGTAGGCGCTCATGCGTCTCCACAGATCATTCGTCTCCACAGATCACTATTCCTGGTTGACTGGAACTGCTCTCTTGATGATATCCGTCCATGCCATCGTTTCAGCCCATCCATCATCTTCTCTCTTGGTCTGCCTCTACCCCTTTTTCCACTCATCTTTCCAGTCGTCGCGATGTTATCCAATGTCTCTTTTCTCATTATGGGGCTAAAGAACAGGGTTTGACAAACACAGGGCAAATCAATTCCCACAATTTTTCCCCAACCTTCTCAGCAACTGCATTCCTTAGAATACTCAGATTTGTTTAATGTGCTTCAGTTTATTTTTGCAATATAAATAGACATATTACTCTTAAAAAAACCAATATGGCGAGAAAAAATTACCGTGTTCAGGGTACACCCCAGAGAGAGTTGACACAAAGGTCAGTGACTTGACCGGGCAAGTATGTGCTGTTTGCGACGGCGAAACTAGCGCTCAGTAGAGATCACTTGAAGACTACACGTAAGAGTGAACTTTTTTCCGAACAAGTTCGCAAAATGATTGTCCCATGACTTACTGAGTGGGTTAACGGGTCAAAAGGCACGAGATGAGAGAACACGAGGATTCGAGGTGGAGTGTTAATACCGAGTGGATGTGTTAGCGAGTAGAGTTAGGATATTCCTTTAGTGACTGCATAGATGATTTACAGTTTTAGGTTATAATAGGATTGTCTTTTGTGAGGTGTATTTAAATGGTATAATGTATTGTGTTGTTTCACAATAAGTTAGTAGTGTCCATTTATTTCTGATGAGTTAAAGCAGTTAAATACATGTTCTGTGAGATAATGTCTAGCTTTGTCACACTGACCCCGCGCCCGACAGAGGCTCTGACATCTTGGCAGGTCGGTGTGACGATGGGAAAGAACTTCCCCTGCACAGGTGTGGTTTGCACACCTGAGATTGCCTGTGGAACGGACTGGAGAGCGAGGCGATTGTAAAGCTCTTTTGGCCAGAGGGTCCAAGCAACAGGTGGCCATACAGCGGGAAGTAAACTGTCTGTTGTAATATCTGTACTTGCAATCAAGAGTGCCCTGTGTGCGTTCGGGTCCAGTGTGTGTCAAAGCAAGTTGTCTGTCGTAGGCACAGTTACGAGCCACGGACCATCAACAGGGGTGTCGGTAGCTGCCGTGCTATAGCGGCAAGACGCTCGCCTACTGATCCAAAGGTCATGGGTTCAAGTCCTGGCGAAGCCGGACATTCCTTCTAATTTTTTTTAAGAAATGATGTTGGCTCCCAGATCAACCCACCCTTAAATGGGTACTAGGTAACCTAATCAGCCACCTAATGCCGATTGAATTCTAAAATATAGACCTAGCCCTATCAGTCTAAAATGAAGGCTAGGCGTGACAGAATGTTAAGCTTCGAAGTTATTGTTTGCTTTTAACAATGCTTTTGCCAATGCAGTTTCCACATAAAGACGGCAATCTACGGTTTCACTGCCTGAGCTACTGTGTGTAGTGCTTGGCACAGCCCTGTGAGCTGTGTTTTTTGTGTGGAATGCTTTTTATTTCTGCAGCGGCTGTGTTGTGGTATTCAATATGACTGGCAGCCGGTTTATGTGTGAGGTGATGAAATTCCTTATGTAATAATTTTACGTGTGCATAGCCAACTTATTGTGCCCCACTAATTCCATCAACGACAAACTGCATTTCTAGTGGCGACTGTTGGCTTTGGCGCCTCTAGCAACTGCCATTTGCATTTACTACGTGTGCATATTTCTTGAACACCCTTTGACTTTGCTTTTTCATACATTTTTCAAAATGACACAGCGATGGACGTTTCATTTGATTTGCATTGGCACAGGAACGGAGCAAGTATGGGGTGACCGATTGCAGTGAAGCTGAAACCTCGACTAAGAATAAAACTAAGACTACGTCAGAAGAAATATATTGTTTTCCTGCCAGGGTTGCATATTTGCCCCTCCCATGAGTTTAATATTGCAATTCTCAACTCCCTCAGACTTTAGCAATGAGCCTTGAGGGACTTGATGCAAACTTATCTTAGACAATTTACTGATACGAAATAGTCAGAGCTTGTTCATAACTTCCTAAAATAGCGCTATCTCTAGTGGCGGTTAGTGTTTGAGGCAGGGCTGCCGAAATTGTTTTAGCAATAGTACCACATTTTTAAATTTTTGTTTGTTTTTGAAAAGGTACCAAAACGCACAAAAAGGCTACATTTTTCCTTTTTAATGAAAAAAAGCGTTACCATGTCTTTAAACACGAACACAAACACAAACACGTATTTATACAACACACACACACACATAATTGAATTACCTTATACTTTATCAAAAATCTTGACACTAACGGAGAGTTATTTTCATCTCAAATTTTTCTGCTCTTTTATTTTCCAGGATA
This sequence comes from Candidula unifasciata, assembly GCA_905116865.2. Lineage (NCBI taxonomy): Eukaryota > Metazoa > Mollusca > Gastropoda > Stylommatophora > Geomitridae > Candidula > Candidula unifasciata. Next base: position 118,040 of record CAJHNH020003347.1, read on the forward strand.
AGCTAGTTGATTTAGCACTATTAATTTTCTCTATTCTTCAAAATTTGTATTGTTCTTCTTTAACACGGCTTTGAAATTTCATAACATCTCTTTCATGAGATACTGCTGTTGATTGTTCTTGTCCCCCCCCCCCCCCCTCCGCCCTCCCCTTTCAAACGTATTATTTTTATTATTATCTTCACATTCTGTACTAAAATTATATGTTTATGCTCGCTCAAAATCGAAACCTAAACCCAAAAAACAATGAAAAATTAAAAAAGGACAGAAACGATTATAAACGCATTAACAAATTGTCGCAGCATTTTTTCGAAATGAAACTGAACCAGAAAAGCTTGAGCATCAAATAAACGTCAGAAAAGCTTGAACATCAAATAAACGTCAGAAAAGCTTGACCATCAAATAAACGTCAGAAAAGCTTGAGCATCAAATACAGGTCAGAAAAACTTCAAATAAACGGGAATGTTAAGCTGCGACGAAAGAAGTAACTGCCTGTTGCTTGGTAAGACACTTCTTCACTGGCCATTAAATCTAAAACAAAAGCGTTCTTTACCAATCACGTCAAGTGGCACAGTTGCATCAACGGCTTATACTGAAACCAATGCGTACTATACCAATTACGTCAAATAACACATCAGCATCAACGACTGAAACAAAAGCACAATTTACCAGTCACGTCAAATGGCACATTTGCATCAACGACTAAAATTAAAAAAAAAAAAAAACGTTAACAATCACGTCAAATAGAACATTTGCAAAAACAACTGGAGGTTTGGAGGGGAGGGGGTAGAACCACTGGCGCCATAACAGTCATGCTTAACAGTCAACTAATTATGTGTGTTTCCTTCGACGTCGGATAGAGAGGCGAAGAACCAACAGTCTGCTCACAAAAAAGTTAGATCTGAAAAAAAAGAGGTGTGCACGCAAAACTCAAGTTCTGAAATAACATTATAGTCCAGAAGTGGACGAACAACCAAAACTTTCCGCCAGAATATACAGCCGCTAAACGCGGCAATCGTAGATGCAAAAGAAAAAGAAGTAGAGCCATAAGGATACACTAGACGACGTATAAATAAAAGAAAAAAAATAGTTACTACACGGAGAATCGAACCCGTCATCTCCAGATGGTGACGGAGCCTTGTTGCAAAAACAAGTATTCAATTGATGGTCACCTAGACACCTTTAAATAAGGTGTGGTCTTTAGCAAAGTGTCTAATACATCTGAACCAGCGACTGTGGGATATTAACAGTATGCGTATCCACCAATTAAAATAGCTAATATGATACATAAATCTATATTAAACAAGGACAAATGGAAAAGAAAACAATAACAAACCCGCCAACCATCAGACTAGTGTACTGCCGATCACCATTTATTCAACAAATTCTTTTTAAAAAGCTATAAGGATTCCGCTGCAACTTATTTATTACCAAAACGTTCCATCAAGCCACACGACAGTCTAATGCAAAAATCAATCAATGAAATAATCAATGAATTAAACAATCAATTAATTAAACAATCAATATCAGCTGTATGTATGCGTGTACTGAAGCCTAAACATTGAAATGAGGTGGAAACTGGAGGCAGTACAGAGTCTGTTAAGATTTTACGAAGCAGAGTAGCAGGAACTTGGGTGCATAGGTACTTTGGGGCTTAACACCTCACACCCCTTTTCCACCCTGCCTCAATGGTAAAATACAAAAAAGGGGGGGGGGGGGTAAACTGTCAGCCAGCCATGTAATAACTCTATACAAAGTGTCTATTATAGCAGCAGTGATGACAAATAAATTTATTCATAAAAAAAGATACTGGTCAGAAAAAGAGCCATTATTATTTTAATTATTACAATTCACTTGAATAAGACAAGACCATAGAAACCTCATATACACAGTGAACCCCGCCTCAAAGTTGTATTTTGTGTCGTTGCCTCTGATTTAAAAAATATTTGGCTCTAGACAAGAACAATACACTAGCAGGTTCAGGTACTACATGAAAGCTCAACAAACAAAGCCAAATTTTAGTATGTAGGGCATATCACCAAACGGCTGGAAATAAGCTAAATGTAGGGAAATAGGTAACGGTGGACGAACGAGAACCTGGGATGCAAATGGAAAGCCTAGACAGATTAGACAAAACAAAAAATTTCAACGAAACAAAAGCCATCACAATAGTAGATACCAGTTCGAATTTTAGAATTATCTTCGCCTTTGGCCTGCACCAGAGAAATTACAGAAGCAGGTGGAAAATGAGAAGTAGGAAGATGGAAAGAAGAAGAAGAAGAAGAAGAAGAAGAAAAAGGGAAGAAGAAGAAGAAGAAGAAGAAGAAGAAGAAGAAGAAGAAGAAGAAGAAGAAGAAGAAGAAGAAGAAGAAGAAGAAGAAGAAGAAGAAGAAGAAGAAGAAGAAGAAGAAGAAGAAGAAGAAGAAGAAAAAAGAAAAAGAAGAAAAAGAAGAAGAAGAAGAAGAAGAAAAAGAAAAAGAAGAAGAAGAAGAAGAAGAAGAAGAAGAAGAAGAAGAAGAAGAAGAAGAAGAAGAAGAAGAAGAAGAAGAAGAAGAAGAAGAAGAAGAAGAAGAAGAAGAAGAAGAAGAAGAAGAAGAAGAAGAAGAAGAAGAAGAAGAAGAAGAAGAAGAAGAAGAAGTAGTAGTAGTAATAGAAAAAGAAGAAGAAAAAGAAGAAGAAGAAAAAGAAGAAGAAGAAGAAGAAGAAGAAGAAGAAAAAGAAGAAGAAAAAGAAGAAGAAGAAAAAGAAGAAGAAGAAAAAAGAAGAAGAAGAAGAAGAAGAAGAAGAAGAAGAAGAAGAAGAAGAAGAAGAAGAAGAAGAAGAAGAAGAAGAAGAAAAAGAAGAAGAAGAAAAAAAAGAAGAAGAAGAAGAAGAAAACAACAAGAGAAAGATGTACAAGAAGAAAAAAAAATGAAGTTCTGGTGTGTTTTTAAACCACACAACGTGCTGCAACAAAAAAAATAATAATTTTCGCTATTTCTGCAACCGCCTTATCAGTTGCATGTATTGATCCCTGCAGGTTGTATGGAAATATGGCAATTATTATTCTTCATTTTGAATCAAAATGTACGTCTGCTTATCTCTGAAAAAATGGATATATATGCACATTATTACATTTTCTGGTTTATCGCACGTTTTTTTTTTCCTCGTTTGCAAACGTCTGCCTTCACATTATTTTGATTTGTTTCAAATATCCGCAGTATCACACACACACACACACATACACACACACACACACAACATCATTTATTGTTTCATTTGTTTACATTGCCCAATTCATAAATTAATACTATTGTTCTCGCTGCCTAATAACACCAGAGACAACACCAAAGACTTTAATCACCGGGATAGCTATTTCTCCTTGACACGGAAGATGGCCATTGAGTTAACCTTAACTCGGAAGATTATATATATATATTTATGATGCCATAATTTGGTGTCTAATTTTAAAAAAAATCAAGTTTTGATCGTATAATTCAGCAAATAATACAATTGTTTTCGCTATTCAACAACACGAGAGACAACACGATACCTAGTTCTCCTTGACTCGGGTACATCAATCAAAGCAAAGTGCAGACATTGGCTACATCAACCAACACAGAATAGAAATCTCCTTCGAAGTCGGAGTGCATTTGCTGAGAGGCCAGTGATTATCAGTTTAAATTTTTAAAAAGCCAGATCTAAAAAGCAGATGATTTTGCACGCTAAATTTGAGGTTCTGGAACAAAATTAGGTAAATAAATTTACAAACAACACAATAGTATGTACGTACTTTGCTGGTTTAAAAAAAAAAAAAAGATCTTGACGTTCAACCAGCATCCCTAAAAGAGGAGCTTAAGGTTATAATTATGACTGGGTTATCTGGGCTTTATAAAAGGATTTATCATTGCACACCACCAAGAGCCCTGAAAAGGACTCATGCAAGCAGTGTAAATGTGATCAAAGGAGGCAGACCCAAATAGGACCGGCGAATAAATCGTTTATCGGCGAGCCAATGAACAACCCGGTCGCCGATCTGAAACAATCATGACTTTCTCCCGGAGTTTACAGCCAGTTAACGAGAGTTTGTTTTTGTTTGTTTGTTTTAGTATCCAGAAGCCCTGAGTTGTTAACCCTTAGGCTCGGTATTATGGATATCGCAACCTTTCGGCCTTGATTCTATTGTAAATACCGTAAATCTGGGATAGATGTGGCTTTCCTGCCTACCCCCGGGATTGAACCCGGACCACAAGGAGTTCGTCACCCGGTCTCCGCGCAATCCGGTTTAGCCAACTACGCTAGAGAGCCGGGTACCAGTTAACGAGAAGAAGAAGAACAGCATATAGCGTAAACGCATTAGAACAGCGTATAGAGTAAGCTCATTAGAAAAGAAAAGAATTAGTAGAAGAATGCATCACTATTGGCCCGAAATGCAATTAAGATGATTTTGTGAGGAATAATGTGTGTGTTTAATGTACAGCACTGTGACTAAGGGGGTCGCCGTGGCCGAGCGGCTAGACGTTCGCCGCGGATCGGAAGGTCGTGGGTTCGCTCCCTGGCGGAGCCAGACTATTTTCAAAAAACGACCTTGGCTCCCATGTCGACCCAGCCTTGAGTGGGTACCGGGTGCAGTCCCGGGAAGAAGAGGTGGCCGGCGTGATGCTGACCACATCACCCATCTTGTGCCGATTGGTCTATAAAAATATAGGTCTAGCCCTATATGCCCTATACGCCTAAAGGTGTGGATAAGGGTCCTTTACTTTTCTTATTTACTGTGACTAAGAGTTTACTGAACGCGTTTAACAGTTTCACGATTCTCGAGTGCCAGTTCTCAGTTCCCTTGTAAAGGACCCTCTTCGCGCCTTTAGGCGTATTTGGCATATAGGGCTAGACCTATATTTTATAGACCAATCGGCCCATGGTGGGTGGCGTGGTCAGCATCACGCCGTTTGCCTTTACTTCTAAGGACTACGCATGGTACCCATTCAAGGTGGGGTCAACCTGGGAGACAAAGTCATTTTTAAAGAAAACACGGTTCCCTCAGAACCTGAACCCACAAGCTTTCGAGCCGCAGACGAGCATCTAGCCGCCACACCACGGCGACACTCACCGTCTGCAGTACTGGCACTTGTTTGTGTGTGTGCATACTTTTTATCAGTATTACTGCAATATGCACTTTGTGATGAATACCGGCATTTGTTTTTTAAAATCAACGTTATAGTGAGTAACGGCACATTTTTTTTCCCTAAGAAAAGAAAAAAAAACAGCCCTACTATAAATGTAGTGTGTGTCTGCAACGTGCAAGAAACTGAATTAACTCCACATAACCTGTCCCATAAAACTGTTAACAATGAAATGGTAGGACATGATTCCAAACACTGGGTCTCAGCGAGCGATCCTGCAAAGCATCCCTATGATTTCGAAAAAATATCAGATCCTTTTGGCTTTCGGGATCCGAAGAGAATATAATCTGACAACCTTTAGGATATGAAAATATTTCCTGACGGGGGTGGGGGGTGGGGGTGGGGGGAGAGACACACACACACACACACCACGCGCACGCACAGTACCAAAGTACTTCAGTGACCGACTTGAGCGCCAGTACAACTGAATACACCACCTTAGACTTCCAGTTTTACCACTCAAAATGAAGGTAACATGAAGTAAAGTAAGTATAGGTGTCAGAGACCTACTTTACTAATGTATTTTCTATGGCTCGCTAGGTAGGCCAGCTAACAGACTTCACTACCCTACGACACACTCAAGACACACACCTGCTGAGTACAAACATAATCTTTAATGTACAACGAACAATACAACTTAAGTCACTTCAACCGCGCTGGCAGTCCTTATCTGAAACGCCGGCGTTGAGCAGCTTTTACATTCACTGGTCAACCCGAGCCGTTCCCATGGATCCCCAAGGACACGATTCAAAACTAACAGTCTATCAGTGCTAACTAAGCCGCCGTCTATTGCCACGCGGGACTCAGCGACACACGTAAGATGTATGGCCTAAGTGTGACTGGGCAGTGCTACCGCCATTAACAATGCGTGTCACACATTCACTTGCAGCTTAACAAATACTGCGTGGAACGTCTACCATACAAGGAACATTAACTCTACGCTATCTCGTCGAAACATTAAATGGAAACACAGCCTATCTCAAAAATACTAACCACAAACACTATTCAATGTAACCGTCAATAAACTAACATACTTTTGCCTAGTCGAAGAGCTACATCTCGTCCAGTCCAATCCTCACTACACAATTCCCCAACGAACTCTGTCCAAGCTTTTTGTTCCCCTCCCGCGTTCATCTCTCGACACGCGGTAATACGTGTAAACCGTGGGACCTGGCTTTAGCCAGTTAACTCGACCCAGTTTATTCCGTGGTTAAGCTGCCCGGTCTCACACTGAGTTGTACTGAGGGTCAGCTCGTTCATACGTGATGATTCACTATCATCAACTCCGTTCATCCCGTAGCCGAACTGGCCTCTGACAGGTCAGTCACCGAGTTGAGCGCCAGTACAACAGAATACATCACCCTAGACTTCCAGTTTTACCGTTCAAAATGAAGGTAACATGAAGTAAAGTAAGTGTAGGACTCTTTTTCCACGCCTTTCAGGCGTATTGGGTATATAGAACTAGACCTATATTTCACAGACCAATTGCAAAAGATGGGTGATGTGGTCAGCATCACGCTGGCCGTCTTTACTTTCCAGGACTGAACCTGGTACCTACTAAGACTGGGTCGACCTGGGAACCAAGGTCATTTCTAAAGAAAAAAAATGGCTTGGTCAGGGAGCGAACGCCCGACTTTCCGATCAACAGGCGAGTCTCTAGCCATTATGTCGCGGCGACTCCAGAAGGTAACATGAAGACAAAATATATTAGTCAAGCTGTAGAACTAATCTGCAAGCAATTATCCGCACACAAATTGTTTTCGCTGGTGCTTTTAAATTCCATTATGTTGGTAACTTTTAGTGTTGGTCTCTGAAAAGGCATTCTGGTTGTATCAACGCTAAAAATGAGATTTTATTTATTACAGGAAGCTGTTAAACAGATATTCCACCAGCCATTGGTATTCCATGGGGATTGTGTTGCAGAATTCTAGTTCACCAAATCAAAGCTCAAAAACTGGTGGGGTGTGCAAGGGAGTTCTTGGATTTTTATGTATGCGAAAATAATATATAACACTAGCTTTGCCCGGCCACGCGTTGCTGTAGCCCTGAATAGTAAAATGGAAAAGAAAGAAAATAGCTCTCAGCTAACAGTGTCTGTCATAATCCTCACCCCCTTCCCCCCCCCCCCCTTTCCACCCAGTTATATCTCTCTCTCTCCGAAGGATTGAAAAAATCATCCTTGCAAAATTATTAAAATAGAAAGAGTTAGGAAACATTAACTTTAAAAAATGTTTTAAGCTCTCTCAGTTAACAGTGTCTGGCATCAACCCCTTCCCCCACTAATCATATCATCCTCGCCGAAGGATGGGAAAGTCATCATCTGACGAAATATTGTAACTAAATTGAGCTTTGCATCCGTGTCCACCCTGACTAAAATGGGTAGCATTATTGTGTACTAAGAAGTAAATGTCGCCAGTGTAACAGCTACCACATCACCCATCCAGTACCAATTCTACTGCTACCTCTACCACCACCACCGTCACAACAACACCAACAATACAAAACGATCACTACTCTCTGTGCAGGTTGGTGTAGCCAGAGGAGTTAGCGCTGCATGTTGTCGCCACGGGACTGTTTAGTGTAATTGAGCTCCCAACAAAGAAAAAAAAATTCCATCACCTAACAAGTGATGGAACCCACAGTAATAATATGTTCTATACTCACAAATATGGGAAATAAAAACCCCCATCCGTCATCTCCCCTCTCCTATGGGACGAATTTTAAATGACCTTGGCATCCGTGTCCACCCAAAATAAACTGGACTGTAAGCAGTCTTAGTTAGCAGCTTCTGTCATCAACGAATAGTTTATGATCGAGTGAAGCGTCGCGGGGAGGATAAATAAGACTTTATTGAAATCGGATGTCTGTGGGCGAAAGGCGCAGGTATCGCAGCCTATCTGTAAACCACAACACAACGTGCCAACAGCCCCCTTGAGGGAAAAAGAATAATTAGCACCCAGTGGGTGCCCAAACACCAGTCAACCGCGTTAAGGGCGGAATACTTACAACTATACTACCTAAGACTGAAGAGTTTGGGTCCGATATCGCAGCCTAGCTATTACCACAACACAACGTGTCAACCGCCATCTCAAGGGCGAATAAAGATTATCCGTGAGATGACCAACATCAAGTCGCTGCTATTGCAGGCTAGCTGTAAACCCCCCCAAACCGAGCGGGAAAAAAAAGTGTAGATATCGCAACCTAGCTGTAAACCACAACACAACGTGCCAGTCACCTAGTTAGGGAAAAAAAACATGTTTAATTACCCAGCGGCGCATTGATCGCCGGTCCAATATACAACTACGCTACCAAGGACTCAAGCATCTTCCCAATTATATCTCCTTCTCCGAATGATTGAAACATTATTATGTGGCAACATTGTTAAAATAGAAATAGTTAAGAAATGAGAACTATAAAAAAATGTTTTAAGCTGTCTCAGTTAACAGTGTCTGACATCCACCCCCTCAACACCAACGCCACCCCCCCCCCACCCCCTCCCGACAAACATATCATCCTCTACGAAGTATGGGAAAGTCATCGCCTGACGAAATATTGTTGTTAAATTGAGCTTGGCATCCGTGTCCACCCAGGCTAAAATGGGTAGCATTAATTTGTACTGAGAAGTAAATGTGGCCAAAGTAACCGCTACCGGATCACCCATCGAGTACCAGTACTACTGCTACCACTACGACCACCACCATCACAAAAACAACAGCACAAAAAGGTCACTGTCTGTACAGGTCGTTGTAGTCAGAGGTGTTGGAGCTGCATGCTGTCGCTCAGACTGTTTAGTTTAAGTGTGTCCCCGACATAAAGCTCCAACACCTAACCAGTGGTGGAACCAAAAGTAATATTCCGTAATTTAAAAAAAAAGTACACTATACTCACAAATAGCGGAAATAAAAACCCGCACTAGTCACCTCTCCCTCTCCCTCTCCGAAGGGACGATGTGTAATTAACCTTGGCATCCGTGTCGATTCAAACCAAATTGGACCGTAAGCCTTCTTACGAATAGTTTTTGATCGAGTGAAGCGTCGGGGGGAGGCTAATTTGGACTGTACTGAAATCGGATGTCATTGGGCGTAAGGCGCAGATGTCGCAACTTAGCTGTAAACAACAACACAACGTGCCAATCGCCCCTATAGGGGCAAAAGAAAAATTAGCACCCAGCGGGGAATCGAACTCCGGTCATCCGCGTGAAGGGCGGAATACTTACAACTCTACTACCGAAGACTGAAGACTTTAGGTCGGATATCGCAGCCTAGCTGTAAACCACAACACAACGTACCAACCGCCCTCTCAAGGGCAAACGAATATTACCCGTGACATGAACATTGAGCATCACGTCGCCGCTATCGCAGGCTAGCTGTAAACCCCAAAATGAAACGAAAAAAAAGCGTAGATATTGCAGCCTAGCTATAAACCACAACAAAACGTGGCAGCCACCCAGTTAAGGGCCACACAAAAATTATATCACTAAGCGGGGAATCGAACTACTGTCACCCGTGTAATAGGCGAAATGCTTACAACTAACTGCGCTACTCTTACAGCATAAGACAATCCCAATCAGCGCAAAGAGACATCTTATTCAAAGCATATTTATACCAACTCTATGCTACCAGTGCCAGACATGGTCACTCACAACAAACCATAAAAGAAAATTAGTAACCACGGAAATGAGATGTCTGAGAAGGGCTGTAGGAGTGACCATGAGAGATAAGATCAGGAATGAGATCATAAGAGAACAAGTCGGCACAGAGCCAATTCTGAATTACATACAAAGACAGCAAGTGAAATGGTTTGCCCACTTAGAGAGTATGCCTTGTGACACCATACCATACAAAGCATATATGGAAAGAGAAGAAGGACGTAGAGCACGGGGGTAGACCAAGAACAAGATGGAAGGATAACATCAGAGAAACTCTACAACAGCACGATGTGCCTATGGTCGAGGCAGCCAGAAGAGCTAGAAACAGAATCTTATATCTCCCTCGACACCCACAGCGGTAAAAGAGGAAGTGAAGAAGAAGAAGAACTACGCTACTAAGTAGTCAAGCATTTAGTAGAAATGAAAGGACATAATAATAATGTGAAGTTCGGTGTTACTCAGTCAAAGGCGTCCAATCAACTAAAAACAAATCCGGATGGGCAACGAAACAAATAATGATTCGACCGTTGCTAAAGCTACGTCGTTCGTGGTTTGTGCGATTTTATGACAAAAAATAACGCTTTGAGTCAGAGCAACGTCGTGTGAAAATTTGAAAGCAATCGGTTCAGTAGTTTTCGAGTTTAGAGTTAAAATTTTTTTAAATATAGATTTAAAACATGCTTCAATGGAGCTATTATTCAAACACATAAAAGAGTCATCAACACATGTGGCAGCACTAAAGAAAGCGTTCGGTTTAAATAAATTATGCTCCATGGATTGGCCAAAAAATGTCACTGGAGGTCTTCATTCAAGGATGCTATTGATTAGGTAGGGGGCTAAAGTAATCAGAAAGAAATGGTTATGGTTACACACTGAACCAAGTGTCTACCACGTTCATTACGTCTGCATCTGTAGCCCACTGAGAGCCTCTTTTTATGGGTTATGACATCTAATTTCACATTTTCTCCATACCAACGCCTTCTGCACAATAGCGTGTGTTTTTCCTTTTGATAATTTGTCAATATTTGTTGCACTCACTATGAAAACATCTTTGGATATTTAAATATCTTACCAACAACCCTTTGAACTGTCCCAACTGTTCAAAATCGAATTCTGCACCAGCGAACGTATGCTCTGACAATGGTTCACATATACTACGGCTTCAATGTTGGCGATTTTTCTGTTACAATAATATGCGCTAGACCCGGTGGTGGAAAATCTGTCGCGAACTCAGGTCCTTTCAGAAACATTCTGCCCAGTCCGCCACTCTTGTATGCGGCACACATTTGTTACGGACGCTGCCTGCATTCCTTAATAACTGACCTCTGGTCTAAATCCCTCATATGAAAGAAACTGAATCGCCGCTTTTTGAGCTTCTTTTGATTGAAGTTTGATTCACCCGGCTATTTTCTAGACTGTCAGCAACATAACCTATGCATCATTGGAGGTGCTCTTTTGTTCATTGGTCAGTACTTATCACATAGCTATGCCATGATCATGTTTAACGAACGTATTTATGACACTAATGGGTTTCAAACGAACACTCATATAAGAAGCGAGAGAAGGATGAGGGTCAGCAACAACAACAAAAAAAGAATACGAAGACGACGACGAGAAGACGACGACGAAGACGACAACAACGAAGAAGAAGAGAAAGAAAAAGAAGAAAGAAGAAGAAAAAGAAGAAGCAGAAGAAGAAGAAGAAGAAGAAGAAGAAGAAGAAGAAGAAGAAGAAGAAGAAGAAGAAGAAGAAGAAGAAGAAGAAGAAGAAAAGACAAAGAAGAGTGATTAGGAGAAGAATGATGTGTAGGAGGAGAAGTAGGAGAAGAAGGAGAAATCTCTAATCGATCAAACCAGGACTTTACAAAGCCACAACATGAGCACACAATAACAGACAGTTGCATGCATGCGCGTGTGCGCGCGCACACACGCACACACACACACACACACACACACACACACACACACACACACACACACACATTGAAGGCACCAATGCAGATGCCAAAAAATAATTGAGTTAATAGAGAAGTTGGTTCACTATAGCTTTAGTTCGAGGTTTCCTGTTCCCCATTGTTAGGCAGGGTTTATAGATCGACGATGAATCGATTCTCAGCCCAGCTTATATTGTTTAACATGTTATTAACTTTTGCATGACTTTTATATATTAAGGGAGAGAAAGAACGGAGTCTTTCATTTTTATTAAACATATTTTTTAGGTCTGTCTGTCAGTCACAGCAAAGCCATCCTGTTTTGCTTGTTTGTTATGCCTGAAAGTGAATATTTAAAGATTATTTTGGTTACTGTTTGGCTACTGTTTAAGATGTGTATGCAAACTATGGATGTACCGAATAGTTGCTTCGTATTCGCTTCGGGGCCGAATAGTGGACCTAATAACTATTCGGTATTCGGCCGAATAGTTGCGGTCGGGCCGAATACGAATAGTGGTTACCTTAAATCCGTCTCTGGACTGGTGAAAAATAAACATATCAAGATTTGCCCCCTTGGTTCATACTGCCAAGCATTATCTTTGTGCACCACCTACGAGCGTACCTTTGAACGTCTGTTTAGTAAGTAAAGTAAAGGACCCTTTTCCACGCCTTTAGGCGTATAGGGCATATAGGACTAGACCTATATTTTTATAGACCAATCGGCACAAGATGGGTGATGTGGTCAGCATCATGCCGGCCCCCTTTACTTCCCGGGACTGCACCCGGTACCCACTCGAGGCTGGGTCGACATGGGAGCCAAGGTCATTTTTGAAAATTAGTCCGGCTACGCCAGGGAGCGAACCCACGACCTTCTGATCCGCTGCGAGCGTGTAGCCGCTTGGCCACGGTGACTCCCCGTCTGTTTAGTACAGCTGAAAATACCTTCAGTGAGACAAGAAGCTGCCTTAATGCTGACAACATGGAACGATTGTTTTTTCCCCTTTTTTTGAGGGGGGGGGGGGGGGGAGCTAGTGCCGCTTTCATGGATTAACTAAGCTGTCAGTGACAATTTACAAGTTCAGTTACTTGTTATAAAACTAAGAATACTTTCATTCCTAGGTATTAGTTACCACAGACTGACTGACTGAAAGATGCAAAACATGACATGTTTTAAATGTTTACTATTCTGTACTACATTTTGTGAAGTAAAATTTCAGCGTACATTTGACATTATGAATGTTGTTTTTTTTTTTAGATCTATTTTATACACGAAAGTGGAAGAATGGGCCTCAGTTTGAATAGAGGGAAGAAAGAAATAATGGTGGTATCAAAGAAAATAATTATTCCTAAATGTGTAATAAAAGTCAATGGTTTTATTTTAGGACAAGTACATAAATTTAAGAATCTGGGCACATGGATAACATCAGATGGAAGATGCAATACTGAAATAAGAAACAGAATAGGACAGGCAAAAACTGCATCTTATAAAATGAAGAACATCTTATGCAATATATCTTTGTCATTGAAGGTTAGAAAAATAATTCTTGCTTGCTTGCTACAAACATCCAGTTTTAACATATGGCTGTAAGTCCTGGACAATCGGTAGGCAGGCAAAACATTTTCTTGAGGCCTCGAAGATGTGGTTTTTACAGAGCAATGCTTAAAATACATTGAAAAGCAAAAAAAAAAAAAAAAAAAAAGCAACCAAGAGGTTTTGATAAAGGCGGGAGCCCGAAGACAACTACTCACAGACATCAGAAGGAGACAGTCATCATTTTTCGGCCATGTTATAAGATGAGGGAAAATGGAACATGTGGTGACCACTGGAAATATATGTGGAAGGAGGGATAGAGGAAGAAAACTAGTGAAGATTCTTGACAGTCTTGCTTCATGGCATAGGGGTGTGTCAGCACACGAACTAATACATGCTGCAATAGATCGCAGATTCGGACGAGGCATAATCGCCCACTCCAGTCGGCAAAGCACCGGATGATGATGATTCACTATTCGTATTCGTATTCGGCCGAATAGTTGGTCCAGCGATTCGTATTCGGCCGAATAGTGAAAATCACTATTCGGTACAGCCCTAAAACAAACTATTTTCGGATTTTACATATATACAAATGTGATTTATAGTGACATTAGGTGACGTCAGATTGCTAGATACTTTCTTTATTTGTCAAGCGTCAGCGACCATCCACGAGGATCTCTGTAAACAGTGCTTTGTTTCTTTGGCAACGATATATTTAGTCATTTCCCCTAAGTGCCTCTGAGGTTCTTACTGACCGGGGGTCTGTTCCACCAACTCAAAAATTTGGCCAACCAAGCTACAGCCAAATAAACCACCAGCACGCCCCAGTGGGATTGTGGAGCCGACAGGGGGAAACGTGGCCTAATCAATGCTCTATCGTAGCTGTAACTTTAGTAAAAACTATTTGTAGTCATCCTGTTGTTGCTTCTTTTATTTTAATACTTGGACCATCCGTTGCCGAAATGCAGAGAACAGTGACACTAAATATGTCTAATTTAAAAAAAAATGTTTTAAAAGTGATAGTAAGGGCTTGAACCTAGGATATTAGGCGGATGTGACAACGGCAACGCTATGGAATTATCTTATAACATGAACAAGCAATACAATCAGTAGAAAAACAAGATTATTATGGCCTAGAGAGAATAAGGCACGTGGGTGTAACTCGAGGTTGTGTTCTGCTCACTACACTCAGAGGAAAGGCAACAAGGACATATAACAAGATTGTGACCGGTACCATCAGTATTGGAACTCTGCGCTGGCTGCTGAAGATGAGGACGGAGCACGCATGGGAATGCCCCGAGTGCTGTGAAGTCCTGACTCAGCTCAACTCAACTTATGATAATCGAATACAGTAACAGCAGCATTTTAAAAATGTGACACACACACATCGGCGACCGGGTCACCAATTCGCTTGACAGTAGACGACTTCGTCGACGGCCGGGACAGTATTTTGGTTTGTCTCCTTTGATCGCATCGACACTGCCGGAGTCCTTTTCAGGGCTCTTGGTGGCGTGCAGTGCTAAGCCATTTATATGCCGCACATAACCTAGTCACAACTATAACCTAAAGCTCCCGCTTCGGGAAGGCTAGTCAAACGTGACGAATTGTTGTCAGCAAAACATCTACCTACCTATAAACAATGTGACAGTCGAACACATGTATAGTCTATTATACAGGCGGAAAGGTTCTGGTTGTTGATCCTGCGTTAGATTTTGCTTTTCTTCTAGAACTAGAACGTCGTGTGCACATCTGTTTCACAGATCTGGCTTGTTCGTTTGTGGACAGTTGGTTCCTTGCCTTTCATCTAAAAAAAAGACGACTGTTAAATCTTCAAGGAAGGTAACAGCGAAATAGTTTTTAAACTAATTTCTTAAATGAACGTTCAATATTGTAGGTACTCAACGGGTCACATCCAGGACACATTAACCTTTAGTTGTTACGACGTTAATCAAGGTTGCCCTAGTTCCGCCAATTTTGCGAATACGTGCTCGTTTTAGATTATATCCGAGCGTCCACAGAATGGCAGACTGAATGCAATCCTAAGTCTATTACCAGATATAATACGTAGAAGAATTTTTGCAAATAACACAGTTAACCTAGATACTGCAGCCAGACTGACATTTCAACAGTTTCACTTATCCAGATCGACAACAGAGTTCCCTACGGCGAGTATCATAGTCTCCGTCATAATATGGGCCGCAGTGTTTCGTTATTTTGAAGCCCCTCCTTAGTTGTTGCCCCTGTCCCTAATATAACTTAACCTGGGATTCTGGGTCCTGTCCCCGAGTGATCCCCATCTGAAGGGTGGCACTTTGTGTCACCGGGTGTTTATCGCTCGGTGTGATTACCTGGTGGGGCCGAACGTCAGTCAGTCAGTCGCCTATGGCAGGTCAGTCCAGAGCTGCCACGCAATGCTGTTTAAAGAAAAGGCAGAGACGGAAAATGAACATTACCCGTCATCTAAGGAGGCCTCAGTTGCGCGTTTAAAATCCAAGAGTAGGCGTGACCTACCAAATGGGACACACTGCAATACTTTGCTTGTAACGTTTGTATGAAGAAAAGAAAACTGCAGTGAACCACACATTGTACGACATTTCATTACGGTGTTTGAGTAGGAAAGACAAAATGAAAACCAGGTTATTTGACAGCGTGTCGGTTTGACATCGTGACAATCTGAAAGGTGGCAGTTAACACTGTGACAGTTTCTTCTTCTCAATTCTGAGTTCATCCTTAAATGGAAAAAAGGGGGTGGGGGAGGGGGTTACACGTTGTGTCGTAGATTAAAAGAGGCTGCGATATCTGCGCCTTCTGCTCCCAACATATCCAATTTCAACAAACCTCAAAGTTGTTAGCCTTTACGACATGCTTACGAAGGGGCTGTGAGTTTATTCTATTTTCGAGAGAAAAAAAAGAGGTTAATTTCACAGACAGATTACATTGATGAAGATAACAGAGATACAGTTAGAAAAGATCTGGTAGCCAAATTAAGGAGCAAATATTATGAAGTCATCCTACAGGAGGAAGATGTAAAACATGTTTTGAAAAGGGGGAAAGAAACTGCACCCGGGTCTGACGGGTAGCTCTCCGCCTGGGTTCATGGACCGCTGAACTATGTATCATAGATCCAGGACTACCACAGGGATCTGTAATTTCACCTGTAGTGTTCAATGTTTCTACTAGCAAGATTGCGGACCTGGAAACACTTGGAGTTGGCAGAATATTGACATTTGCAGACGATGTTCTCGTATATGGGAATGGGAAAGATCGGAATCAAATAGCTCAAGAGTTACCGTAGATAAGATGAATGACTAGTGTACAGAGATGAGTTCTGTAATTAACACAGAAAAGGCAACCATCCTGTGTTATTTGGACAACAGGGCTGTAAGAGCTGATGTTCTAAGCATTAAATAAACGACTGGAACATCAGAAGAGGCAGCAGACTGCAGCTCCTAGAATCACCTTTCAAAGAAGATTGTTTTTCAAGGGTCACATGGAGGGGGTTGTGACAAAGGCTCAAAAATGTCTTAATGCACTAAAGATTATGGCAGCGATGCACATGGAGCAGATAATGCTGTTCACACTTTACCAGCACTTAATCATATCAGTGATTAATTATGGATTGGGGCTACTCACTGTCTCGAAGAATCAGCTAGGGGAACTGCAGCGTACGCAGAATGAAGCTATGTGGGTGATTCTGGGATGTACAAGAGACAGATGGGCTAAAGGTGCTGCAGGCTAAGTCATACCTCAGAGTAGCTGCAGACACAGAACACCCTGTTTATGAAGCTTTGGCTTCAGGTAAGAGGAAAATCGTGGATGGGTCAAGTAGACGATACAAAAAGACAAGTATGCTAGAGAAGATTGGGCGAGGAGAGGAGTGGTTCAGAGTACAGAGGAAAAGTCTGACCTGTGTAGGATTGTAATCACATTGGGACGGATGTGCAGAGAGTGGCCAGCGGGTGCTATCGAGGCGGAGGTCCAACAGTTGATTAACGACAGTTCTAGCCCAGATGATCTGATTATCTAAACAGATAGTGCGGTGTTGAGGGGGAAGAGAAGTGCCCAAAGTTTGCAGCGAAAGCCAATGGAAAATCTTCAGTGCAGGACAGCATTCAATACCACAAATCTAGCATGAGAATGGAGGTGGAGGTGGTAACTGCAGCTTTACGGTGGCTAGAAAACAAGATGCATACATATGTCGAAATTGTAACAGACTCTGAAAGCATGCTGAAAAAAGGTGAAGACAGGGATGCTTCGAGCAGAGTGGCAAGCTTCACTGAGAAGGTCACGGGTAGTGAGCATACTTTGGATCTTTTGTCTATACCATCCTAGCGTGGTGGGAAATGAACAGGCACACAGATTAGCTAGATCTGCACATCTGAGCGGTGAATTGATACATGACAAGGCAGATGTGATCAGAGCCCTTTGGGAACAAGCAACGGAGTCAGAAGCGAGATAAGATTTTAATGACGTGGAGAGAATGAGGCGCCTGGGTGTAACCAGAGGGTCTGGCCGACTCACTACACCCAGAGGAAAGGCAAGACGGACATATAACCAGATTAAGACCGACCCAATTAGTATTGGAACTGCTGAAGATGAGGACGGAGCACGCATGGAAATACCATTAGTGCTGTGATTTTGATTCTTAATTCAAATTTCAACATTTGTTACAGAAAAAATAATGAAATGTCGTAAACAGCAGGCCATAATCATGTTTCCCATGAGAAATCAAGTGCATCAGACAGCAACAGTCGACTTGATAGGTATTTTTTTATATATATATATCATGTTTAACCTTACTTTTTATCATAAATGAAATTCTTAGTCCATTACAGCATTGCTATAGCCTTCTGTTTATTATCTCAGCTTGCTACGAAATTGTTGTTGCGGCTACCAGTTGGTGCTGTTATTGTCCTGGGGCAATGACTTCAATGTCAGCAATGCAGTTTTTGTTGCAGTCTTAAAAAAACCGATATTTTTTTTAAATCTCTGTAAAGTTGTGCTGAGCGAAAACTCTCTCTCTGCAACTTCAGAGGAATGAAATAATGCGAAAAGACTATCAATAAAAATGTTGATACTAAGTGAAAGCGCTTTTCATTTTCACGTTTTCTCCTGAAATTCTGAACCATTTTATTTTGTGTGTGCTTTTTTTTTTTTTTTAGCATTAGATGGTTGATCTTGCACAATTATTAAGAGTTTAATAGTCATCCTCAAGATGGATGCAATTTTTCGTTATTCGAAGCCCCACCCTGGCTTTTTCTGGGTGCCCTAAATATAGCCGGGCTATAAATATGGCCTAACAGCTAAACGGGGTTTCTGGGACTTCTCCAAGGGTTATCCTTATCCGCATGGTGGCACTTTGTGTTACCGGGTGTTTATCGCTTTGTGTGATGTCCTGGTGGGGTACAGAGAGAGAGAGAGAGAGAGAGAGAGAGAGAGAGAGAGAGAGAGAGAGAGAGAGAGAGAGAAAGAGAGAGAGAGAGAGAGAGAGAGAGCACAATTAATTCCGTCTATTTTTAATTTATTTACAAATACTGGTCTACTTTAACAAGGCTTGGAAATTTCATGACCAATGGCATAACTGAAATCGGTCTTCCTTTAATAACACTTACTAGATCCACAATTCAAGTCCATGACTTTGTGCCCACAGAGAGTGGCTTGAGTCATTGCAAAATTCTCCTGTGTGTGCAGTTACTTTAATATTCGTCCCAGGGAATGCAGGCGTTGTTGGTAATGAGAGAGCTGATAGACTGGCAGGCACTGAATTAATTGAAGATTGCTGGCCCATGGACCACGCAGACGTCATTGCCCTTAGAGAGATAGGACGTTCTGAGGATTTTGGAAGCAACATGTCCACATCACTTCTAAGAATACGCGAATTCAGAGCAAAGATCAACACAGCTAAGCATGAGAAGCACACTGGACGCACAGGAAATTTTGTTAACCAAAATAGGACTGGTACTATTAACCTCGCGACGCTGATGAATATGTTGAGAGGGGAATCTGAGCGCCTATGGATGTGTCTGGAGTGCTGTGAAGATAATCTAACTAATAACGCATAACACATAACAAGTCAAAATGTAAAATACTGATGAAAATTTTTTAATGCGATACAAAAGATGGGGCGTGGTACAAGTTAATATATATACATATAATGCTTCCCGTCCTAATGTGGAACGCAGTTTTTCTTTATTTTAAAGCCTCTGTAGTCAAAGGGTCGGCGTCTGTGGCTTAGGCGTTGCGAACGCGCTTCGTAAGGTCGGGGTGCCGGGTTCGATCCCTGCTGCGGACGGTTTGTCTTGCGATGGTTTCGACCGTGGTACCGAGAGCCGACCGTTAAGGGTAATGGCAAACTACTGGACATAAATTTGCCTAGAAAAACCACAACAGTCAGAAAGTTCTTGGGTTGGTTCTGCAACGTCCTGTAAAGTAGTCGAAGGCCTGAATATTTCTGGGACTTATTCCAGTGATCCTCATCCGAATTGTGGCACTTTGTGTCACCGGCTGTTGGTCGCTCGTTGTAAGGTCATGGTGGGGTTAAACACACAAACCGTTTTGCTCCGCAAAGGTCAAATTATACCAAATCTACACGAAATTACCAACTTCGGCAGCCCTGCATGGGAAAGTGAGGTAATTGAAAGTAAGTAGATGGGTGAAGCTGAACACCATCATGAATGGAAAGAAACAAGACAGCACCTAGTGGATATTCAAAAATGGTGGTTTGAAAAGAAAAGAACATCAACCATGTCATCTCTTCGTTGGCTACTGAAGAAGAAGACGGATCACGTGTGGGGATGTGCCGAGTGCAGTGATGTTAATTTTTGATTCAAAAAGCTAACATTAGCATGTCGACTCTTTGTTGGCTACTGATGAAGAAGACTGAGCAAGTGTGGGTATTTCTCGAGTGCAGTTATGTCAGTTCTTGATTCATTCATTCATCTATATTAAAAAGAAATGGGTTATTACATAAGAGAACGAACCAACAACTGATGAACAATGTTTTGCTACTGATAAGATAAACAGACGTCTTCTAATTTCATTTAACATAATAGATGTGAAATTAAAAGACAACATTCCCCAGTGTGTTTTTTATTCGTGCCACTAAAGGTAAAAACAGGCAAGGTTATGTATGCTTGATAAAAACACATGTCTGCAATATCCGGGCGCTCTGGGGTATATACCGTCCTAATCTACGCAAGACACGGATAATATAATTACAGAGCAGATAATTGTCGTAAACATTGCAAGCTAAAAAAAAAAGCACTGGCAGATAATTACGTTTACAAATAATTACCGCATACTGCGTTTTGAAATGGAAACTGATAAATTAATACGCTTAGGGCCACAGAGGAGGTCATTGAGCCAGGTTTTAGTACGACGGTTTCCAACTATATTCAGGTAGCGCCCCACCCCCTTCCTCTTGAGTATATTGCATTAACCCCACGCCGTCTCGAGTATATGGCAAGAACCCCACACAACCCGCCCCTACACCATTATACAATTACATTTTTTTTAAAGAGATTAAGAATTTTTTCTTAATAATTAAATACAGGATTTATCATATTAAATTAGAATTTTAATATTAGCTGTGCAAACTGCTCATCAAAACAAAAAACATCCATAGCGTTTTGTTTTGTAAATAGTTTTACAAACAATTTCATTTATAATAAAATTCTTTAAAATGTGAATATAACAGACTATAACGAGTACAGATCAACTTATTTTCAAACTTTATTTGACGCTCCTCTTGGAACTTCGTCACGCCCTCTATGGGTAAGTGGTGCAGGTTAGAGACCACTGCTCTAGAAAGATGTATCTTCTTTAAGGGTAATACGGTCCTTTACAATTGGGTTACAGACCGGTGTGGTATTTTTTCCAACTATATGGGTTATCAGGTCGACTTAGCCTAATATGGGTAGCAGAAATTTGCATAGCAAATAAAAAAGGCGGGTTGATATTCGACAGTTTACCCAATGAGTGTCGGGGTGTTTAAAAATATAGGGCTAGTACAATCTACCAAATGATGTAGTCAATATCTTTGGGGACCAAGTGAACAAAGCGGATGCCGGAACAGATGGATCACTATGGTCTGGAGAAAATGGTACAGCTAGGAGTGTCCAGGGATCTGGTCGACACTCTTAAGTCAGAGGAAAGGCAAGAAAGACATAACCAAACTGCTACTGGTACCTTTGGAATTAAAGCTTTTCGCTGGCTGCTGAAGATAAGGATTTGGCGCTTATCTCAATGTTCCTAGTGATGTTAACAATCTTCTTTAAAACCTCTCGTGACCTTGAGTCGCACCCATGTATCAGCTTTTACTGAGTCGAACTTTCTACAACATGGAACGCCGTGACCTATACTGCCTGGTCGCCACCATTGACCATTTCCAGCATCTGTTAACTGACTTCGTATCAACAGAGGGAAATTCCCTCCAAATGTGGTCAACATATCTTTATTAGTGTCCAAGTTATGAACGAAATACTGGGTTCCGCTCCGAGTAAAACACCCAATACTATTTAACGTTACATACAAAGTGGCCAGCATGCAACTTACAAGGGTGGTTAACATTCTGAGTGAGTATTCCATTGGGAATATGTGGTACAGTACGACCAATGAAAATGAGGCCAACTTCCGGAGGTGGTCAATATAGGTAGATGGTCAATTTGGGGGTTATGGTGTCTTAAATCCCTAATCAAAGGAGCTGCGTGGTCTTGAGAAGTGGTGTCCGCCCCGAGTGCTAGGAGTTCCTGGTTCAATCCCCAGTAAGGGCTGGGATTTTTTCACGTGAAGTTGGACTTATAGTAATTCCCCTGTTCTCTCGTTAGTGAGACCAGACACCCGTGTGCATTGTTGCGCACGTAAAAAAATCCCTTGGCAGTTGGAAATCTAAAAGAGTAGCCTAACGGCGTTACCTGGGCAAAATTTAGAGTTAAAAAGCTACCTAAAGTATTTCAGGATCCTCGCCGGTGCTACAGAGCCTGTTTACTGTGCTGAGCTTCATTGGACTAAGACTTGAGTTAGAAGAAAAACGAAGCACTTAAGGGTTAAACCCGTGTGCCATGATGTCGATCCGTTGTTCAAAACCTCGAACCTCAAACCTCAAATCCGTAATCATTAGGTTCTACCAAACCAACAAAAAAAAAAAAACTAAAATATTGGCTGTTTAGTGTGTTGAACATATACAACATTCACAATTTACTTACGTTTAATGAGATGAGTTAGTTGCCTTATATTGTTTCTTCTAATCACTCTTCATTCCACAAATCCTAGAATGAGAACGGCAACACAATTCTAGGGCACATGTGTTGGTGTTAACAAATTACTTCAATGCCAAAAAGAAAACTCAAGTCCGCTTGTTTATTTTCTTAACACATACAGTTTTCTTTTAACTCAGATACAAGCAGAATACATTTGCTACAGGCGTTCTACATCTTGGGTAAAACAAAAGATACCATTCAGGATGTCTGCAAAGTGAAAATACCGTATCATCCTATGCGAAATGTTTAATATCCAAGAACAGATAACAGTCCTGTTTCTGAAAGCTAAAGGCAGACTACTCTGTAAAACGAAAGGGAGACAAACTGCTCGTAGTGAACACATAACTAAGGGAGGACGTGTGGATTTGCAGCAAGAGTGAACCGCAGCTTGCGAGCAATTGTGGTACTAGCGCTCGCTGCGGCAACCTCAAGATTTGCATCTGTTTTAGTTGAGGATTAGCTAATATGCGTATGGATGCAGAGCCGTCTTAACGTATGGGAGCGCTGGGTACTTGCCGGGGGCCTCCAGGAGCATCGGGCCTTATGCTAATCTGTACATGTCAAGTGCTATATTCAATTTGGTCCTTTTCAGGACAAAATTTTTTGTCATTTGAAGCCGTTCTCTGGCTTTTGCCAGGGGCCGCAATATAGGCAGACCATACATATGGCCAAATGTCTGAACGCGGTTTCTGGGACCTCTCCACGGCGATCCTCATCCGCATGGTGGCACTTTGTGTCATCGGGTGTTTATCGCTTGTGTGATGTCCTGGTGGGGTAGAAAGTCATGTCAAGTGCTATTAACATTATGTGTTGTCTGAATATAGGAAACAATTTTGCGTTACTCTGAGACCCTAACCCAGTCTGTAGTCGGGGGTTCTAACATAATCTAGCGGCTGAACGGGATTTCTGAGACCTCTCCGATGGTGATCCTTATGCTCATGGTAGCACTTTGTGTCACCGGGTGTTTGTCGTTTGGTGGATGTCCTGGCGGGGTTGAATCTTACAAACTCATGTCATTTGGATTGTCATGATATAAATGTCATACCTCTGAGAGGTTGTCGTTGAAGCCCCAGCACACTGGTTTTTTTTACAGCGGCTCATAGTGCTGTTAATAGGGCTCTTTCTCGATGAATATAATTCTATGATTATTCCTCCCCCTCCTCCTTCATCAACATAATCCTCATCCTATTCAGAGTTGGACACTTGAGGTCCTCGTCGGTCTTGCAAAGATTATCTTCAAGAATAGTTCCTTTTGGGTCGACATTTAAATCTCTATCAGACGGTTACTGGTACCAACGGAATTGGAACTCTTTGCTTGCTGCTGAATATAGGGACTGAGCACACATGGGAGTGTCCCGAGTGTTGTGATTTCGATTCCTAATTCAACATTAAGCAATGTTAATCTCTTCTGACAAAAGCTGGCCAGACTTTATAAGATGTTGGCCTGTTCTGATGCTCCATAGATACAAGTAGTCTAGTTCTACTGAGGACACATTGGGTGAAGAAGAAACAATCATATTTCAGAATCGTCGGCTAGTTCCGACACAGCCATTCAAAGTTCTGTCACTGAAGACACTCCGGATTCGGTTGAGCATTCGAGACAATGCTGATGAGGGATGAAAAGTGTGCTGCAAACCCGATCCAAATGGCGGTTAAGCCGATCTGATGAAATCATGATGGCGTATTATAATAATAATAATGAAGATACATATGAGGTCCATGTTGTTGAGGGTTATGGTGATAATCACAAAGATAATGATAATGATAACGTTGATAATGATTAGAAAGCTAACAATAAATTGTTTATGTCCTTTTCTTCTTCTTCTTCTTCTTCTTCTTCTTCTTCTTCTTCTTCTTCTTCTTCTTCTTCTTCTTCTTCTTCTTCTTCTTCTTCTTCTTCTTCCTCTCATGATTTGCCTTTCAGCGTTAGATTTTGAAGTGGCATCGGCTGTGAGCCTTGGTATTTGCTGCTTGCTGCTGGTATTTACGGTTTGGGATATTCATCCTAACCTTCTTTTGCGCGGTCGACCTCTAGCTCTGTTTTTGTTGTGTCTAAATGACAAGGCTCTGTGTAGTGCACTATCTGGTAGTAGTCTAGACATATGTTCAAATCATTTGATTTGGTCTCCTGATGTAGCTTGGTACTGGTTCCGTTCCAGCTTGTTTCCTGAAATTGTAATTTCTGATCCTTTTTCTTCTACTTACATTTAGGATTAATATATTTCATTTCTGTGGTTATGATTTTTCTGTTTTCTGTTGTTGTTAATGTCCACTGATAACATAATGATAGTATAAATACTGTATCGAATAGTGCTCTTTTTTATTTTCAATTATTACATGATTGTTCCGTCATGTTAGAGATATCTGTCCAGAGATTTGATTTTCTATGTTGCATCTATGTTCTTTGCTTTAATATTCCATAAGATAATATTATACTCCTTATACTCTTGAAGACTTTTGCTTGTTTAAGTTATTGGTTTTGTTCACATATCTTGAAAACTTCTGTTTATTCACTGGTAATTTTAATCTTGTATGCTTTTATTGCTGTTGAGATTACCCAAGCATCTCTGCAGGATACTTTAAAACACAGCAGCAAAATGACTGTTTTGGCGAAAATTATTACACCTATGCTGATTATGCCAAATATTATCATGTTTGTTATTTTATTGCCTCTCAGATGCATTTCGACTTCAAAAGAAACAGTAACGATTTGTGGGCTGCTACGACATGCTTGCCAGGAAAGTCACAAAAGAGCCCACACGGGGATCTGTTCAAACTCATTCTTCATCCGAGAAAGAAGAAATCCCAAGAAATTTGTCCATAGTTCAATTTAACGCTCTATTTTACCCTGTGTTTGGCTTTCTTCAGCTTGCTTAAACAGTGAAGATCGATTTTTAATTTGTTTTGCGCCCAGAAACCTAATGGTTTGTTCGCCCATCAAGAATCTGTCACGACCAGCTGTTTGTGCATGCCTCCAAACATTTGATCGTCTGACTCCAAACGGAAGGAGGGCCAGACAAGGAATAGAGGCCAAGAAAATATAAATCAGAGGCTGATCGCGTAGGTCAAACTTGTAAACAGAACACTGCTTCAGTGTTTTTAGATGATGGCCCGCATCCAGATATGCAGAATACACACTGTGTTGTCTGGTTGCATAGCTGTATATTTGAATATTTCTTTTGTATGAAGCATGTGAAGTACATTTTTTATAACAATACAGTTGTATATTTCATTAATATAAAGTATGTAAGATCTATTTTCAGAAGTATGTTTACATTTTATTTTGCAATATTGCCCGTGTGGGTTGTGGGGTACCATTTAGGGGAGGGGAGTGAGTTGGGGAGGGGGAGTGGAGTGGTTTGGGGAGAGGGGATGAGAATAGAACAAGCCTACTTTCTATGGACAATTGTGTTGTAAATAGTAGGTAATTAACGGTTTGCTGAAATCTGTTTGTTTGGGCAAAAGGTGCAGATATTGTAGCCTATCTGTAAACCGCACTCCTGTGTACCATGTAAGGTATGTTACCATTACTATGTGAGTATATTTCTTTTCTGTTATAATTTATTCTTAATAGGAAGGGATTGGAACATAGGTTGGAAGAGAAAAGTGGGTAGCGAAAGGAAAGAAGGCAGCAAGAGTGAAGTTGGTAGCGAGAGAAAATAGGATGTTCCTACTCTTCCGTAATCAGTCTCGATCCCAGTCATATGTAGTCGTCATATTTCATCGGCCAGTTCCTAAATAATGCATGCACACTTAACCTATACTTCATAAACCGTAAACACACACACACACACACACACACACACACACTCACGCACACTCACACACTCACACATGTGAATAGCGTTTCTATAATAGCAATTCTGGAGTCGCAGTGGCGTATCGGCTAGACGCTCGAGTCCGGATCGGACGGTCGTGGGTTCGCTCCCTGGCGGAGCCGACTTTTTTCAAAAATGACATTTCTCCCAGGTCGACCCAGCCTTTTGTGGGTACCGGGTGCAGTCCCAGGAAGCAAAGGCAGACGGCGCTATGCTGACCACATCACCACTCTTGTGCCGATTTGTCTATATCAAAATATAGGTCTTGGCCTATATGCCCTATACGCCTAAAAGAGTGGAGAAGGGTCCTTTATTTTTTTTATAATAGCAGTTTACATTTTGATATTAGCTTTCTGACAATGCATGGACACATGTTATATCGATTAGTTTTTTTTAAAGCTTTCTCAGAAATGCTGTTCTTGGACTGCAGTTGAAACGTCTTATCATCACCATCGTCAATTTCCACTTATCTACTAAGCCACTTGAATGGTTTGCGATCCGATGGGTAGCCCTGGATATTGTTATTCAGTGTCGGTGAAGAGTGTATTTAACGTCATCAATTCATCTTCTTCCCTGGGCGCCCTCTTAGTTTCATTGCTTCAACTAATTTGCTCGAAAACAAATCGTCACTTTCAACCAGCATCCTCCGAAGGGGGAGCTTTAGGTTATAATTAATACTAGGTTATTTACGCCAAATTTAATGGCTTGGCATTGCACGCAACCGAGTAGCTCTGAACAGAACTCTTGCAGTTGTGATACGATCAAAGAAGACAGACCCAAATACTGTCCTGACCATGGGCGAAGTCGCCTACCGGCCAGCCAATAGGCGACCCGATGCCCGATGTCTTGCTTTCACGCTGGATTAGTCAGTCATAATGCCTGAGCTGGTAGTCGATATAACTGCATTCTAACGAAATTACTCAATAATATAATCTTTCGCTTCTTAATAAAATTAGCGGAAGGCATTTTCCCTGTTTATCAGATAGTTTGACATTCAGTAAATGAAGAAGCCACTGTTCATTGACGCATCCAAAGGGAACACATCTTAGAGATGATATTTGACAGTGAAGGTAAAGGCAAGAGGATCAACTTCCGTGCACCGGGTTTCATCACATATGGTTTATTCTATCTCAGAAGGACAGCTAGCTGCCTGTCTCGACCCTGTGGAGAGCGTCGCACGGAGCATAACCTCCGTAGCTCCGGCGACGATCATAGGAAATCTCGGTAAAAATTGCACCAGTGTATGAACAACGCAACCGTAAAACGAACCCACGACCAACAGAGCGCGAGGCAAACAGCTTGACCACTTCGCCACGGAGAACCGATTAAACAGTAAAAACAGTGAGTTACACTGGAACATCTACAATTCAACAACAAAATTGCCTGTTGTCCTGTTGCGTCTAACAAACGATATCTGTGTTTTCTTCCTTTTCATTACCATACAAAGGGATGACAGTTGACTGAGGTATAAAGGACCAGTACGCATTTAAACGAAGTTACCCTGGACCAGAAAAAGAGATCAAATGACGTAAGGTACATATTGGCATATTTATTTGGCTTACCGGCAACTTTTTATCACAAACACGCACACACGCAAACACAAACACACATACACACAGGATAGAGAGAGAGAGAGAGAGAGAGAGAGAGAGAGAGAGAGAGAGAGAGAGAGAGAGAGAGAGAGAGAGAGAGAGAGAGAGAGAGCAAAACGTAGCGACCCCCAAAAAATTACTTTTTGTACATGGAAAGAAAATACACAAAAATCAAATTTGAAAGATTAGGGAATGGCTACATGCTGTAAATATGCTACAAAACTCATGAAACAAGTACGAATGTTTTCATGATGGTCAGCATCACGCCGGCCGCCTCTACTTCCCGGGTCCAGGGTCCAGTCAAAGCAGCAGGCAGGGTGTTGGCAGCAGAGCAATACGCTAAATGTGCTAAAATGAGCTGAAAGGTGCGAAAAGGTGGCAGCAAAAGTCCTAATTTGCGCTTATTCTACTACTCCCACTGAATCATTTCCAGGTAGCGGTACATTTAATGGTCTTCTTCTTTTCTAACTGAAAATAGAGTATAGGTCCCCAGCCAACTCACGCCAAGTCATTATATTCTTCGTTATCGCATGTAGCTCTTCCATCTTTTTTTACGTCACTCTCTAGCTGCCTTTTCCGTGTGTTGCTACGTCCTCCTTTATTTCTATGCCAATGTGGGCTCCAGAATTTTACTTTAGGACACTACAATCAATGAGAAGGTCAGATATAACAACTACTTCTTGTTGTAGTGACAGATCGATTAAGGTTTGTGGAGGCAAAGCTTGAGCGAAGAATTGCAGGTAGTTGTGGAGTAAAAAAAACTTCGGTCAGTGATGTGACGGGTAACCGAATAAACGAAAAACATATATAAAAATAACGTAAATTTCATTGCGGGTTTGGGGCGAAAATAAAAATAAAATCTGTTAAAAGTAAATAAACATACATATTGTATTTCATTTTAGAAAACGATCAAAATAAACTTCAATACAAAATAAGAGTAGTAATGTACAGAAATGTCATACTGAGGCCAATATGTGACAAATTAGCAACTGGTTAGTGTTGGGTTTGTGGCGCGCCAAGTTCAACTCCCCCGCCAGTGACAATCCGTCAGTTCCACCATCAAACAGACAGTCACTGCTTTACACAGAAGGTGGGAAAGTAATTCGTGTACAGTTTTAAAGATGTCTGTTTGTTTGTTGATACCTATACTTTTTATTTTTTAGACGACGGATATTAGAAAATGATGGCTAATCGAAGTGTTAATGTACTGCCATCTTCTTTTCGTATAAAATCTTTTGTAAGAAACTAACAGTCAAAAGTGCAGTGTGGCGAGGTGATTTCTGTCACAGGCATGAGGTAAAGTTAAGTCCAACGTGATGTGTATTAGGAGTTACTCCGTACGTCACGCGGGCGCAAATCCTGCACTTTTCTGGTTTTACGGAGCCTCACGCAAGACTCCTGCAGCACGTCCTCGTCGTGTGCCACGGATAATGTCTCAAATGAGCATTAACAGAGCTGTCAGGGGATCTCGGAGTTGTCGGCCCCCCCCCCCCCAGAGGTGTAGTGTCCTTGTGGCTCTCATCAGCCCGCCCCCCCCCCCAACGCATGGGTGAAAAAGCTTATCAAAACCTATTAGGAACATGAGTAAAGTGCTTGCCAAACGTACAACTAAAATGACAACCCTAAAAGTTTGTAGGGTGAAGAGATCATTGTGTTGCTGAGACTCAACCCTTGACCTAGAGATTTACCCGCAGCACAGACGAGTAACATCCCCTGTGGGTGGCGTCTCGCAGCAAGATTCTACCCATGTACATCCTCTGTCAACCCTCAGTGTCGTCGCCACTGTGCTGAGGTACAGACAGCAACCATCCATCGGCTGGTTAAGCCCAAATGTCCGACAAAAATAGATCCAACGGCACAAGAGCAAGCTCAAAATCCGACCATCATAAATTGTATTGATTATGAAAAAGCCCAAATCTCCACAAAAGCCCGAGAGTTGGGACCAAACAGATAAAGACATGCCTGACGCAGGATTCTCCATTCTGTCGTGCTAACAGCACGCTAAAGATGACAATCGTGCGATGAAAAAGATTGTACCTATTCGCGTGGTCACAAAAGTCCAGAACCCACGAGCTGTTCCCAGCTGATCTCCTGAGGGCGCAGCCTGTGTCGAGCGGGAAGCCTAATACGGTTGTGAGGTTTAAGCAGTTATGTGCAGGACGTGATGATTCCTCGGGTGAGCCCAGAACCAGAGCGGTATGTGTCGGCTCTGAATTTATGGAAGCCTCCTTGGATGGCGGGAAATACCCATGATCTGCCCCTGCCTTCCCTTGAGGGCTAACCGTTCCACACAGGGCTGCAACAAAGTGGGTACTTCGTGGGCAACACCTGTAGAGAAAGAGACACAGAGAACACCACACAAATAAGGTAACATCTCGACCCACACAAACAATGGCTACGGTCATCCTAGAAATAGGCCTGACGTCTTCCCTCGAAGTCGGAGTACATCTGCCCGTGAGGCAGGGAACGGCAAAAGCCAGTAAAACGGATGTACACGCAAAACTGAGGTCCAGGTAAAAGCCAAAAGTTCAAACGGACGATCAACCGGGACCTTCCGCCGTAATTCACAGCCGGTGAACGAAGAAGAAGAAAAAGAAAAGTGCAGTATTCCTTGTATCAAACTCAAAGCAGCTGATGCAAGGAACAAAACATACCACACTTAAAATTCTGAAGATTAAGAACTTGCCAAAAGTAAACAAGCGTGTCTTTGATTTAAAACAGCGGTTCTTAACATGTGGGTGGCGACCCTTTTTGGGGGTAGAACCACCCTTTCATGACAAACGTTAACGTGACAAAAGAAAACTGAAATAATCTTACCAAATTCTTGCAATAGTTGTTGGTCAACTCCTGAGATTCAAATTAGGTCAGGAGAACTCACAGGCAATCCACAGAGCATGTCTGCCGTCTTCGTCTATGCTTTAGTTTAACCAGGAACGACATTTCCATTATCCTTTATCGCTGTCGTAGACAAGGACCTTATCAATGTTCCATCTCACAGCTGGAAGGTTATGGTCCAATAGGGACCTTAAACACAAGTACATCTGTGATAACAAATGTAGGCATTTCAATTTCATCGAGAAAAATATACATTGAAACAATTTATGTACATGAGTGGAGAACCACACGGAAGACTTTACAGACATGTGAAACGTGCATCAGAGAAAAGGAGGGGACATGACAACATAAGCGGACGGGGGACGGGGGGAGAAAAGGATGAAAGTTAGGACCACTCGCTATATTTACATTTAAACATAAAACAATCTGCAAATTGGCGAGAGATGTAACGAGTGGGACCGTCTATATCTGCTTTTCTTCAAAGACCATACCAGGACATAGACCAGGCGACAGCCACCCAATGACATGAGTGCCACTATGTGGGTGAGGGTCACCATTAAGGCAGTACCCGGAACCGCGTTTCGCCCAAAGCCATTACAGCCGGGCTACTCTGCTGTTTCAGAAGAATGGACGACAGTGGCAGGAATGTGGGGACAGCTGGGAAAGAAAGGTGGTCGGCTCGAAGGATGAACGGAGCAAGCCCCGGACACATCCTACGTTCTCGCCATAATTACCTATGTTTACGGTACACTTGGGAAAGACCCGGTGTACCAGTCAAAAATGCCCGACACATTCAAACTAAACATGCTTTAAAGAAAACCGTATTACCGTGTCTGTTCTCAGCGACTTGTGCCGTTCCGCTTCCAGTGTATAGTGTGTGTGTAATGTGTATTGTTCGTGGAAGTGTAGGGGGTGGGTAGGGGAGGAAAGGGTTTGTGGGTTTCCTCTTCGCTAATTGGCTTTCTGCCACAAACCAGTTTCTTCATATCTTTGGGATGTCCTGTGGTGTTGGGAAGTGGGCATCAATAAGGGGGTTTGTGTAAAGGGGGGGAGGGGGGGTTACATTAGTTTGCCAAAATAGGTAGATAGCTGAGTATGTAAGAATCATTTGAAATAAATTAAAACATTTACAAATTAAAATAAATAAGGTAGTCAGAGAGTGGACGAGGGCAGGCCTCAGTGGGAGGGGAGGGGTGGAAAAACACCTCCGTTCGGAGATTGAACGGGGTATATCAGGGGGGGGGGTCTCCTTGGCCGGGGGGGGGGGGGGGGTGGTAGAGAAAGGGGGGCAATGTATCATCCTTTTCTCTATCCTCTTTGAAAACCCAAACCAGGATATCCCACATGTAATAGGTTCACGGTGGCACAAGGTGTCATCTTATGTAGGTAGGATCACCTGTAGAGAGTCTCGGGAAACCCCGGTCAGCCATGCCTATTTCGGCGGCCCGCTGTGTTGCGGCCTCTGGCGAAAGCTGGAGCGGGCGGCATTGGTAATATGTAGGTGGGCGGGGGGGGGGGGATGTTTACATTTGTACATTGGTTTGCAGAAATGAAAAGGTAACTGAAATAATAAGAGCATTAAAATAATTTAAAACATTTACAAAATGAAATAAATAAAAGGGGGTGAAGTTAAAGAGAGGGCAGGCCTCAGTGGAAAGACAGATGTAAAGGATGAACCCGTTCAAAGATAGAACAGGGAACAGCAGGGGGAAGGGGAGCCGAGGAGCCTCCTTAGCGGGGACCGATGTTAGGGAGGGGAAGAGACTTGTGCAACTTGTTTGCTTTCCTAGTGGTGGTGTGGAAATGTGTTAGCCATTTAAACGTTGCTTAATTCCAGTGATTGCTGTTAACCGGCTACTTATCCTGGTATATCGCCAGGCAACAGTTTTGAAGTGAAAAAGAAATAAAAGGAAAGTGGTGGGGGGGGGGGGGAATGAAGATGGGGACTAAAAGATATTTAACCTTTTAACATTTGTAGACTGGAAATCGCCGTAGCAGAGCGGTTTGACGCTCGCCGCGGGTCGGAAGGTCGCCGGCTCGCCCTGTGGGGCAGCCGGGCCCCTTCACACATGACCTTGGCTACCAGGTCAAGCCATTACAACGTGGAATGACAACACGTAGGACACTCTATGCCTTCACGGCGTGACAACGGCCCGTGGCAGCCAACATACACTGGATCGCAGATCGTTTCTCCCCACGCCGCTTAACGGCGGAAGTGGTTTATGATGATGAGCATAAAACTCAAAGGGGAAACAAGATTATAGACATTTCACATTAAAAACATCAGAGTAGCATCATTGTAATTATGTACAAATTTAGAAAAACTAAATTAATAACAGACTAAAACAAAACAAACAAACAAACAAACAAAAACATAGGAGAAAAGGGAAGGGAGGGAGGGGAGGGAGCATATTTGCATTTTACTAAGAAGGAAAACTGGAGGCAAAACATAGTTCATAAGGACAAGTGACATAGTCAAGGAAAAAAAAAAAAAAAAGGGGGGGGGGGGGGGGCGACTTGTTTGCTTCCCTGGTGGTGGTCGGGAATGTATAAGCTGTTCGAAACCGTGGTGTTCCAAAGTGGTCACCCATCTAAATACCAGCCACTTCTGTCGTTGCTTAAAAGCAGTTTCTTATACCTGGTGAATCCCAAGGCAAGAGTCGTTTTGAAAAAAAAAAAAAAAAAGTGAGGGGAATGAAACTAGGGGAGAGAAAGGATATTTACATTATTTACAGTTGAAGTCGCATTGGCGAAGCGGCTGAACGCTCGCTGCGGATGGGAAGGTCACCGGCTTGCTCTAACAATAGCCAGTGGCAGCCAACGTGCACTGGATCGCAGATCATTTCTCCCCACGCCGCTTTACGGCAGAAGTGTTTTAT
The DNA here is from genome assembly GCA_905116865.2 of Candidula unifasciata. Classification (NCBI taxonomy): domain Eukaryota; kingdom Metazoa; phylum Mollusca; class Gastropoda; order Stylommatophora; family Geomitridae; genus Candidula; species Candidula unifasciata. Next base: position 151,690 of record CAJHNH020003347.1, read on the forward strand.
GATGATGATGATGAGCATGAGCTCAAAAGGGAAACCAGATTATAAACAAATTGAAATAAATAAATGTGTGTAGGCGGGCAGTTTAGGTGTCATCTGCTGCCTCAGGAAAAATTTGTTGTAGTTTGTATTTGAACATAAGAAAGAATAAATGTGGATTGTAAGTTCTGAAGTGGTATTTAGCAAAATTTCTGCATGTCCAAACGAGTAGTCTGTACTGTGCTAAAGCTTGTAGGTTTTTTGTGTGTGACTGTTTATCGCGTACTGGAACAGTGTTAAGAAAGATTGCATTGAAGAGGTTTATTTGTTTGCCTGCGTGTTTGTTTATTGTTTCTCTGAGAAGTTGATGTGTCGGTGTGACCACCCGGCAATCGTAAAAACAAATGCTTCTCCGTCTCTTGCTTCCGCTGTCTACACAGGGGGCATCTGACTAGCCTTCCAGACCTGCGTGCCTCTCCTTCGGAGGTCGGCGTCATGGAAAACAAAAGACGGAAAGTCACTTCTCTCGCTTTTGCGGTGATGTTTTTGTTGTGAAGGTTTGAGAAAGAGCTTGTATAATCTGTGAGGCCTAGTGGGAGACCCCACGCTATTCGGAGATGAATAGGTGGGGCTAGTCTAGAGATGAGAGATTTGTAAATTGTCTGTGTTGTTTCGTGTATTAGGTGTTCGTTTCCTGGCAGTGCTGCCAGGGCGTGTCTGTAGTAAGATGGGAGGGCACCGAAATGATGGGGTGTGCTATTATCTATTCTTCTAAGGTGATGGACTCTCAAAGCAATATAATATAACCCCAGTCCATTTTTCTGGGGGTCTCTCACAATTTCGCCTAACCTTTTAATACGCATGGCTTTAATATGCGTTCCTAAATCGCGGAGGTAAATACCTCCGTTCTTCTTCTCCTGATAGAGGGTGTTATTAGCGATAGAATAGATGGTGGACCTGAAAATAAATCGCCTGACATTTCTGCTTATCTCTTTAATGAAACTGGGAGGGGGGTCCATCACCGTGGCGGGGAAAATAATTTTTGACATAATGTAGGTGTTCACTACGGTTGCCCTACCAAATATTGTTGTGGTTTTGTACTTGTACCTTTCCAGCATGTCGGTGGCCGTTCTGGTCAAGTCTTCCCATGTTGGTGTGTGTATTGCGTTGGGATTGTTGGTGAATGTCAAGCCGTATATTTTCAGAGCCTGGGTGTTCCGGAGCCCGGCTAAGTCAGCCTGACCCCTCCACCGTCCAAGGCCCATGATTTGCGACTTCGCAACATTTATCTTGCTTCCACTACCTTTACCGAAACGGTTAAAGGTGTGGAAGATTCTCTCAATGGAAGCCTCTGTTGAGGGTAGGAAAACAGTGTCGTCTGCGTAAGCTAGGACTTTCTGTTCTCCTATGCCTTGGATCGTAGTGCCGCGAATATCCGCGTCTTGCCTGACCGCTTCCAGGAGCGGTTCCAGCATGAGCACGTAGAGGAGGGGTGACAGCGAACACCCTTGTCGCACCGATCTGGTGATTGCAAAGGTGTCCGTCAACGTGTGGTTGACTATCACCTGGCTCCTCGGATTTTTGTAGAGTATCTGCACCCAGGCTCGGAACACGGGCCCGAAGTTGTTTGGCGATGAGGGTGTCGTGCATGTATTTGTGTGAGATTCTGTCAAAAGCTTTCTCCTGGTCCAAGGACAGGAGAGAGGCAGGACAGTTTTTCTCGTGCGTGTAGGTGATTATGTCTCTGATGTAGTGCGCGTGTGAGAAGACTGACCGTCCCGGCACCCCACACTGCTGGTCTGGGTGTATGAGTGTGTTTAGATGATGTTTCAGGCGGCGTGTGAGTGTTTTAGTGAGAATCTTGTAGTCGACATTAAGAAGGGATATAGGACGATAGTTTTTGATAAGAGTTTTGTCTGCGCCGTCTTTGGGGATTAGGGAGATGTAAGAGGTATTGAATTCGTCAAGAAATTGACCTTTAGCGAAAGCTTCCTCGTAGACTTTTAGAAGGAGTGGACCTAACAGGTGAAAGAAAAATTGGAAAAATTCGGCAGAAAGGCCGTCACTACCGGGAGATTTGAGAGGCTTCATGTCAGATAAGGAATTCGTAATTTCTAAAAGCGTTATGGGACTGTCGAGAGCGTCACGTTGTGCGTCGTTCAGTCGTTTGGCGTGTCGTAGAAACCGGTTCTGTTCCTGTTCGTCGGTCGCTTCTGATGTAAATAAGTCGGCGTAGTATTTGTGGAATGCTTGTGTGATTTGTGAGGGATCCGTGTGAGTGTTTCCCTCGGTGTCTGTGATCTGTTGTATCTGTCTATTGTGCTGGATGTTCTGTTCGATTGCTAGATATTGTTTGCTGGGCGTCTCTTGTGTGATTGTGTTAAGGCGTGTCCTAAGCAAGGCGCCCAGAAATCTATGCTGCATGTGTTGTCCTAGTTCAGTCTCTAAGGTCTGTATGTGTGGGTCGTGTCTGTCTGTCATTTTCGTTCATTCGAATCGCAGTCTGTAGAATTTCTTCCGTTTCCCGTCTCTGTCGGTGTATGAGAGATGCTAGAAGCTGTGTTCTGGATCTAATCGTGTTCTTCAGCATCTCCCAGTGTTCTAGGTAGTTGTCGACCGGTGCGTCGTCGGTATAGAGTTGGATGATAGAAGATATTTGAGTCGTGAAGTCCGCATTCTGGAGAAGAGAGTTGTTGAATTTCCAGTGCGGAGACCGTCTGAAAGGTTGTGTGTTTGTGTTTAGTGGCTCGATGTGTGTCAGTATTGCTTTGTGGTCTGTAAATTCTAGTGTTTCTGACAGGTGTTTGCATGTAATGATGTGGTGCGTTTTGGGGATGTATGTCCTATCTAGTCTGGCAGATCTATTGTGGGGTATGCTTTTGTGTGTGGTTTCAGATTTGTTCGGGTATTTCTCCCTGTAAGCATCTGTTAAATTAAACATGTCTATGATATTAATCAGGGTCTCCAGCTGATTCATGCCGTCCTCGCCGGCTCTTCTCACCTGCGTCCTTACCTCCCCACCAATAACATCCTCTTGAGCCAGGACGCAGTTAAAATCGCCTGCGAGGACGACATTGTGTCCTCTGTGTGCCTGCATGAGTGTGTCCTCTAAGTGTTCGAAGAATGTGGGTTGATAGTCATAGTTTGGTGGTGCATGTATGTTCACTATTGTAAATGATGTTTTCGTGGTGTTCGTGATCTCTATGATGCAGATGCGCCCCCTGTCGTCTGTGTGTGTGTTTGTTATTTCCCAGTTGTCGGATGTGAGTAGTATGGCTGTACCTAATCCTGAGTGTTGTATCGATGGGCTGTGACACGCATGTCTCAGGCCCATCTGTGTGACTATCTGTTGAAAGAAGTAGGGTGTCTGGATGTTTGTTTCTTGTAAAAGAAGGAGATCAGGTTTGTGTTTCTGTATTAGAGATACTACATGGTGTTGTTTGTGCCGGAGACCCGACACATTTACACTGACAATTTTTAGACCTGTCATTTCCTAAGTTGCAAAATAAATGACAGCGTTGAACAATTTTCAAAATAAATAAGCACAGATTGAAGAGTATGAAACCTTGATTGTATGGTTGTGTTCTTGTAGTGGTTTTTATATTCGGGAAAGTTTATGTTCTAGGGTTTTGTAATCCGGTGTTAGATTTCCAGGAAGCTCCTGAAAGTGTCTTCTTCAGGGTCTTGTCCTCCTTCTCCTGGGCTGGTGAAGGGTGACTCTGAGTCATTAATGATCAGTGGTTGTGGCGAGGTTTCAGAGAAGAGTTCTTCTCTGGTATTTTGTGGAGATGTGGTTCTTGATGTTGTTTGACGGAAGTTACTCCTTTTGGGGGTCTGTTTGTTTGGGGACTTTTGCTCTTTGAGATCCCCGGTGCTGCTGTCTTCTGAGCTGCTCCTCCTATCTCCCGCTTTTCTCTTCCTAGCCAGTTCTCTTTTCTGTTCTTTTGTTAGCACTGTCTGGAAAGGCTCCTCGCTAGTTTGACAGTGTTCTCCGTCGTTGCCTTCGGATTTTCCGGTCTGGGTTGCAGTGAGCTCTTCTTCCAGGAGCGTGGGGTTGATTTTGGAGTTTTCCGGTTCTGCTGTCGTGTTTTCACCGGCTCCCTTCTCTTGTATCTGTGTTGTTTTTGGGTTGAGATGTGGCAGGCTGGGGTTTATTTGTGCCACCTCCTTTTCTCTTTGAGGTAGGTTTTCCGTTTCCTTCTCGGTCGTTTTCTCCTTTTCTTCTTCTGTTATGACTTGTGGCAGTCCCGCCCCGACCTGGATGTCGGCTTGGGCGCTACCACGCTGGCTCTTCCCCCCTTCTTCTTGCTGACTTTTCTTACTTTCAGCTATTTTTCTTGGTGGTGTGGCTACTGCCGCTCTTTGGAGCTGAGGAAAGTCCTCCTCACTCGGCTTCTCCGCATCTTTGGCCGGAGGAGGGCGCCTGCGTCTGTTTGGACACCTATTTGCCCAGTGCTCTGTAGAGCTACAAGTGGGACATTCGGTCAGTCTCCCTGGGACTGAAACATACAACTGATGATGGCCACCTGGAAGGTCGGGGCCATACAAGTCGATGTAGTGGGGAATGGGTCGTTCTTTGTTAACGAGGGCGCCCCACTTCCCATTTCCTAGTTTTACTACGTGGGGGTTTTTGTCCCCCGTGGCGTCCATAACAAGTTTCCGGACATATCCTTCTGTGGCCGTCGCCGGCATCCAGTCGATAGTGACTTTGGTTCTCTCCTTGTCTTCGTGCTGGAAGTGGATTTCCAGCCCGTCTATCGTAAATTTCTTGTCATGGATTTGCTGGTACTTCTGCTCATGAGCAGACTTGCTAAGCGTGAAGTACCAAATCGTAGGGTTGCCGAATCTATACAGTTCAGGTATTCCTCCTGGTGGAATTCCGCCGGGGCCCAAGATGGCCGCCGACATCCAAGATCTCGAGCTACGCTTCGCCGCACCCGGTCCAGTTATCGTGGCGATCACTGTTCCTTCCTTTCTTGTGAACGCCTCCGGGAAATGTATTGGCCGGTACATTGAACTTGCAGGACGACATTTCTTGAGGATCGCTCACTGGAGTTGACGCTAGAAAGGTCCGTGAATTCGTTCACTCGAATGGCACAGCTAGGAAGTCCGTAAATAGCACAGAATTTATTCCGAGCTACGATGAAAGTCCGTGAATATATTACCACATCAACCTTTAGGAAAATCCAACGCACAATTTGAAAATCGATAAATTTTTATAAAAAAATCACAGAAATCACGGTATTTATGAAATCGTATCGTAAAGCTCGCAGTTGTTATTTTCATAAAGCACCTATTAGGAAATGATCCCTAAAAGCATTAAAATTCTAGCAGGAGAATTGGCGAGAGAAAGAGTTTCTTTCAAGGAGATTGTGATGAGAGCTACGTTCTGCAAAGGACCTGCTACCTGATATATATATATATATATATATATATATATATATATATATATATATATATATATATATATATATATATATACATACATATATATATGTGTGTGTGTGTGTGTGTGTACATACATACATGCACAATTCAAACATGCATACATACAAACGTACATACTCTTGCGTCTGTATATATATGTATATATGCATGTATGGTAGCGTAGCAATCGAGCTGTTGTAAATAATTATTTACTGACAAATTGCACTGGAAATAATTTTAGCACTTGTCACAGCAGACTAGTTGTTAACTATCATCACACTGCCAAATTTGTAGACAAACACACGAGGAGCCCTAGAGGCCTCGGGTATAATACACAAACACACAGGAACTAATTGGTACTTACTCATGGAAAGAAGTAGAAAGGTAATAAACTACAGCTTTCGAAGTTTATGTTGTATAGTGTGTCATTTTATCTGTCTGCTTCTTTCTGTGCGTGCCCGTCAGTTCTTGTATAATTGTTCACTATGAAGCGGGAGACGCAATGCAACCTTGGAAACTGGATTCTGTGACAAACTGGATATTTCGTTTCATTGTAAATAAAGTTTTAATCATGTTGTCATTATAGCACTCGTCCCCTTGTGAGAAGCACAATTTTTCGTTATTTGAAGCCTTACTGTTGCTTTTGCCAGGGGCCCTGACTATAGCCGGGCCATAAATACGGCCTAAAGGCTGAAAGGGGTTTCTGGGACCTCTCCACGGGTGATCCTCATCCGCATGGTAGCACTTTGTGTCACCTGATGTTTATCGCTTGTATGATCTCTTGATAGGGTACAATTTACATACATACATTAAGTTTGAATATAATAAAAACATTGCCATCATCATAATCATTATCATGATTAACATCATCATCGTAATCACCACTACCACCATCATCATCGAGTACCTTGCTGGTTAGGGTTTGCACACTAACCTTTCCCCACTTCCAATCCTCTGCAAACCCACATGTTTGCTGATAAATGTATTATTGACCTTTTCACACATTTGCGCTGAAAAATTTATATTGACCTCTCTACTACTTGCAATCCCCAGCATACATACATGTGTGCTGAGTTGTCTGTCTGTCTGTCTGTCTGTCTGTCTGTCTGTTTGTCTGTCTGTCTGTCTGTCTGTCTGTCTGTCTGTCTGTCTGTCTGTCTGTCTGTCTGTCTGTCTGTCTGTCTGTCTGTCTGTCTGTCTGTCTGTCTGTCTGTCTGTCTGTCTGTCTGTCTGTCTGCCAGCCAGCCAGCCTGCCTGCCTGCCTGCCTGTCTGTCTGTCTGTCTGTCTGTCTGTCTGTCTGTCTGTCTGTCTGTCTGTCTGTCTGTCTGTCTGTCTGTCTGTCTGTCTGTCTGTCTGTCTGTCTGTCTGTCTGTCTGTCTGTCTGTCTTTCTGTCTTTCTGTCTGTCTGTTTGTTATGTATGGAAGAACATAGAATTAACCTCTATGGATCAGTTCGTGAGAAATTATTGTGCTCTTGCGTACGACATATTTACTCGTCTGTGAAAATTCAAGTGTTGGTGATGCGGTTATAATGAAAGTTGAGGCGCCGTCTAATAAAATTGAACAAACCGAGGAGGAAACGCGGGTTTCAGCTCCATATAAGCTTTTCAGAGGCAGGGGGCGCTTCAAGAATCCTAAGCTTTGTTTAAGTGCCTAATAATAATAATATGCTGGGTTGTATTATATTTGTAATAATATCCCTTGTATAAACCCAAACATAGAAAGAATATTTTTATCCATGGTTGGGTGGGGAGGGGGGGGGGCTTTTACAGCTAACCTCCCCCATCCTACCCACCCCGCCACACACAAACACTTTAACACTTTATCTCGAAAACTCCTGCAGGGATCAACACGACTTTTTGTGTGCGGCTTTAGATTTCCGATGTCCTTTTGATTCTATTATTTACTATTGTGCAGGTGCTGCTGTTTTCTCAAAGCGGTGAATTTCTTTGAGCTTTGTTTGAATAATATTTTTTGCACCCCCTGAACAATAGAAAATACAGTAATTGACAAACGTGCAGAGATTGTTTGGAAATAAGTTCACATGTGCGGTGATGCGCGGTGATTACTTTCATAACCTATTCCCCCCTAAATGAAAAATCATCAACTCACGTGAGACTTTTGCTGGAGTTAACCACTTGTGTCACGCATGCAATCTAATGTTTAAAAAAAAATTGCCTCTTATTCAGTTTACTTGCTACTGTAAGTGTACTGATCGTTTGCTTTGAAATTGGGTCCTTTCGTCTCCCGCAAATAAGACACAAATACAAATTAGACATTTGTTTTCATTTTTTGAAAATGCTAACAACGACATAATTATTAACAGCTGCATGCCAGATTTCAAAATTACACCAAGCGGTTTCTGAGTTTACATATTTTTTTTTTACTGAGTGGATTCAAGGTATGGTGTCCGTCTTGAGTGCTGGAGGTCGCGGGTTCAAGCCCCGGTGAAGGTTAGGATTTGTTTACGTGGACTTCTAATAATCTCCCCTGGTCTCTGGGTAGTAAGACCGGACGCCCGTGTTTATTTGTGCGCACATTAAAATATTCCTTGGCAGTTGGAAAATGAAGTAAGTAGCCTAAAGACACTGAACGGGCACAAATTGGGAGTTAAAAATCAATCCAAAGTATTTCAGGATTCTCGCAACGCGACTCAGTCTTGAGTTACAAGTAGACTGGAACAGACTATAATGCTATCGCCACGAACTGTGCAGGATAGGCTGACCAAGGATGAAGCAGGGACTCCTGAATTAAGACAAAATTTTTGTCGCTGGCGGGTTGCTTATGAAATAAAAATATACAATTTCGAACATTTACACAATTTGCATTCATAACATTTGAATACATAAATGTTATATCAAACTTGTTCTGTTGTATGACAGTGACTCTTGGAATGTGAGCAAACAAATTATGGCGAGTTTGGAGGCAACTGAGATTTAGTTCTAAGGAAGTATGTCGCGCCTACCTCACACTGCCAGAATAACTAACAATGTTTGCCAGGAAATGGCAAATGAAAGTTGAACATTATATACATGAATTAATCGAGTAACAGAAAGTGTATTGATCGGCACTCATAGAAAGAAGTAGAAAGATAGAAGAACACACTAGACAACATAAAAATCGAAAGCTATAGTTACCGTGCCGGGAATTTAACCTGTCACCTCCAGACGGCGTCTGCGCCTCGCCATGAATACAACTGCACTAAGAACATGGTCAACTAGGCTTATTTATAGGAACATTATATACAACAATGAGAAGGAGACGGGCGATGTTCTTTGGTCATGTGATGAGCAAAGGAGCACTGGACAATGTCGAGACGACTGGGAAGATAACTGGTAGAAGAGGCAGAGACAGACCAAGCTAAAACAGTGGCATAGATTGATCCGCAACACTAGAGATCGAGACGCACGAACGCTTGGCAAGGCACTTGACAACTTGAACATTTCTGAAAATCTCAGAAGCTCTGTCCATGGTAAAATAGCATGTAAAGACGGGGCCTTGAGCGGGAAAATAAACAACAGTAGTACGAATAATCTTTATTTTAAAGTAGCTGAGTATGGAAATGTTCTTGAATTACTGAGATGGCTTTTAATATAAGTTAGTGAAAAAAGTACAGGACCCTTTTCCATGCAATTAGGCGTATAGAACACTAAGGGCTAGACCGATATATTTATAGACCAATCGGCACAAGATGGGTGATGTGGTCAGCTTCACGCCGGCCGCCTTTACTTTCCAGGACTGCACCCGGTACCCACTCAAGGCTGGGTCGACCTGGGAGCCAAGGTCATTTTTGAAAATAGTCCAGCTCTGCCAGGTAGCGAACCCACGACCTTCCGATCCGCGGCGAGCGTGTAGCCGCAGGGCCACGGCGACTCCCCAGCTTCCAATATACATATGACAACTGACCCAAATACATCAAACAGCAACTAGCATTCAAGAATAGATTATCAAAACAATGAGAGGCACGGAGCAGCGTGGCAAAAAAAAAAAAAAAAACTGCAAAAACAACTTGATAAAATACTGGGAATTCAGTCTGTCAAACCAGGATTAATGGAAATTAATTCGCGTGCCAAGCTCTGGACAATCGAATGAGGTTGCAGTCAGAAATATTGACCCTAAAGGATCAGAAATTGTGGAAAGGGGGGAGTGGTGTGGGGGAGGGCTGCTAAGATGCGTTTTATTATAAATATTGAAAAATATGTTATGTGGAACGCATACATTTTTTTTTCGTTTTTACCTAATTTTGGCACTAGGTTTTATATATCTGACTCTGTGCGCGCGCGTGTGTGTGTATGTGTTTGTGTGTATGTTAGTGGCGGTTGGTTTTTCTGGGAATGTATATCTACTTTCTATGTATGTATGTATGTATGTATGTATGTATGTATGTATGTATGTATGTATGTATGTATGTATGTATGTATGTATGTATGTATGTATGTATGTATGTATGTATGTATGTATGTATGTATGTATGTATGTATGTATGTATGTATGTATGTATGTATGTATGTATGTATGTATGTATGTATGTATGTATGTATGTATGTATGTATGTATGTATGTATGTATGTATGTATGTATGTATGTATGTATGTATGTATGTATGTATGTATGTATGTATGTATGTATGTATGTATGTATGTATGTATGTATGTATGTATGTATGTATGTATGTATGTATGTATGTATGTATGTATGTATGTATGTATGTATGTATGTATGTATGTATGTATGTATGTATGTATGTATGTATGTATGTATGTATGTATGTATGTATGTATGTATGTATGTATGTATGTATGTATGTATGTATGTATGTATGTATGTATGTATGTATGTATGTATGTATGTATGTATGTATGTATGTATGTATGTATGTATGTATGTATGTATGTATGTATGTATGTATGTATGTATGTATGTATGTATGTATGTATGTATGTATGTATGTATGTATGTATGTATGTATGTATGTATGTATGTATGTATGTATGTATGTATGTATGTATGTATGTATGTATGTATGTATGTATGTATGTATGTATGTATGTATGTATGTATGTATGTATGTATGTATGTATGTATGTATGTATGTATGTATGTATGTATGTATGTATGTATGTATGTATGTATGTATGTATGTATGTATGTATGTATGTATGTATGTATGTATGTATGTATGTATGTATGTATGTATGTATGTATGTATGTATGTATGTATGTATGTATGTATGTATGTATGTATGTATGTGTGTATGTATGTATGTATGTGTGTGTATGTGTATATTGTATGTATGTACGTACATATGTTTGTAGCTCTGTATGTATGTATGCATTTATGTATATATGTGTATATGTGTGTGTATGTATGTATGTAAGCATGCATGCATGCATGCATGCATGTGTGCATGTATTTATCTAGTATTTATTTATGTCTGTGAGTCTGTCGGTCTGTATCATCATTTTCACTTGCGTCGGGGATTATACCTCTCAGCAATCTGCAAGCCTAAACAAACATGTATCAGTTCTGGTGTTGGGAAATTAATATTAAATATATTCTACCAAATGGAGATTAGAGAATGTACTGGTTAGTATGCAAGCTAGCTGGTCATTGTATGTCAAAGGCAAAAAGACTCGATAAGCCAGTGGTAGGTGAACAAGTAGTCGGCTCCCTTTATTGTGTAGTCTGTAGACGAAACACCTTAATGATTATGGTAAACATGTACAAATACCTTAAAACTCTTTCAACAGTAGGCAAAAACACTTACGTAAAGGTTGCAAATGGTTTTATTGTAACATGGAGTCCGGACAGGGCTTGGTATTACTCGAGTTGTACATTGGGAAAATGCAAGGTCACGGGTAGGGGCATACTTTGGATCTTTTGTCCAGGCTATATCGGCCTGTATCGAGTGAGAAACGATGTGATTACAAGAACTATTGGAACCATACCCATCGTTAAATTTATTAAGAAGCAAAGAATGAAATTGTTTGGTCACCTAATGAGAATGGAACCAACGATGCCAGCATCAAGAGCATACAACATGAAAATCGAAACACCAAGAGGCAGGGGAAGACCAAGAAGAAGATGGATTGAAGGAGTCACGGACAACTTGAGACTTCATAACATCACGGCATATGAAGCGACTGAGCGCACCCTGGCTCGGTTGCCGATCATCTGATAGAATGCGACGCCTAGCGACACAAGCAGATTTTGACAAAAGAAGAAGATACCGGCGTGGTCGGGAATAAACAGACAGACATATTGGCTGGATCTGCACCTCTGGGTGGTAAACTGACACATGATAAGATAGATGTGGCCAGAGCCCTTTGGGAACAAGTAACGAAGTCTGAAGAGAAACTAGATTATTATGGACTGATGCACCTGGGTGTGAACAGAGGGTTCGGCTGACACACTACGCTCAGAGAAAAGGCAAGACGGACATACAGCGACCAGCCCCAAAAGTAATGGAATTCTGAGCAGCTGCTGAGGATGGGGACGTGTGGGAATGCCTCAATTGCTGTGATATCAATTCTTGATTCAACTCAACTCGGAAAAATGATTTTTCACCAGTATTTTAATAGATCAATCCACACTTAGAGGAGCGGCTGTCCGAACGGTTAAGAAAGCAGGGCTTTCATGCGGAAGACCCAGATTCGAATCCTATGTGAAGTTGGGGATTTGATTCTGACAGAGGTACAAGCAATCCTCATCTGCACAGTCCGTGACGACAGCACTTGTCAGGGGACCTTAAATTCTCAGGCTGCTGCAGCCATCACAAAAGCCAGCGATCTCAGTTCCCCCCCCCCCCCCCCCCCCTGTTATCAACACTCAGTGGGTGATATAGTTAATACCACACAAGCTAACTTTAGACCTGGACATTTCCTAGGGCCACTAATTATCAAATCGGACTCGATGAGATTTCATGCCAAGACCTTGGGACCAGCAGTTAAGCTGTAAGTCACTACGTGATCCCATCTAGAAAAGAATATTTTTTCAATAATAATAATAATAATTATAAGGTGAGTGGGGTCAATCCTCCTGTATAACAAAGGGAAGAAACTGCGGTATGTGTTCATTACAGCGAAAAAAATCACTGATTACCTGTAATGACTTACAGCTGATGCTGTAACTCTCTACATCTGGGCTTTTTCTCAAAGGAAAAGAAGTAGGGTTAATCGCCGAAAACTTTCCCAAAAATGTGCCAGCAGTCACACTAAAGTGTTTAATACAGTAGCGCTGAAATAAAAATGCCTAAAAAGGTGATGGTACCGAGTATTATGGCTAGAAAAAAAAAGCACTGGTTGTCAAGCTACTTTAGAAACAGTATCATCAACATAAAGTCAGCAAATCAAATGGTTTGCCCACTTAGAGAGAATATATTGTGAAGCCATATCATTCATGGGGTATACTAAAAGAAAAGTTGGACGAAGAGCATGAGGTAGATCAAGAAACATTGGATAGATAACATCAGAGAAACTCAACAACAGCAGGATGTGTTATGTTATAATTTGTACCTGCTGCGGCAAAACAATTTATGACAACCTGCAAATTAGAAGAAAAAAAAAGGTGCAGAGAAAGACAGAAAACAAATACACAGATGCCCTGTGCTGGTTCCGGGACCGTTTTTGGGGCAAACAAGAACAGACGCACTGCCTGTCCAAAAGCATGCTGAAAAAGACTAAATTCATTCAAAGTTGGAGTGCATCTGCCTGCGAGTTAAGGAACCAACAGTCTGCATGCAATTTAGTCAGACCTGTGGAACTGATTTGCACGCAACACTGCATTTCTATAACAGGACTAGAGTGCAGAAGTGGACGAACATCCAGAACTTACAGCCGGTGATCGTGAAGAAGAAGAAGAAATACATAATGACTTGGCCAATGACATGACACGTCCTCACACGCAT